>BQNB010073931.1:0-25558 GCA_026074375.1 Tanacetum coccineum
AAGTGAAGAGAAGTTGTGAAGTAAAGTGAAGTTGTGAATTGTTGTGAAGTAGTGCGTTTAGTATTTTACTCCTTAAAATACAAAAGTTGTGATAGATTGGTTCTAGCTAGGGTTAGAACTCGACATTTGACTTAGTGTCAGAAATCCGTGTAAGCTTAGTTTTCCACAATTGGTATCAGAAGCCGCGCCAAACAAGATTTTTAAAATAAACTGTATTTTAAAACTTGAATCGATCTATAGAATCGGAAAAATATTTAGAAGGGTAATCTATGCAAAGACCACCACTATTTGAAAGTGATGGATTTATTTATTGGAAAAATAGATTCGAAACTTATGTGAAATCAAAAGATCTAGATCTTTGACATATTATTACCTATGGTGATTTTCCTCCCGTTCAAAATAATCTGAAACTAAAAAGGATGAAATTATACCATTTGATAAAAAAATGATGATCTTAAAAAGAAACTCGCTAAAAATAATGAAGCTAAAATGGTAATTTATAATGATTTGCCACGCAAAGAATACGAAAGAATTTTTATGTGTAAAACGGCAAAAGAATTTGGGATACTTTACTAATCACTCACCAAGGTAATAGTCAAATCAAAGATAATAAAATAAATCTTTTGGTTCAACAATATGAACAATTTACGATTCCGGAAGAGGAATCGATAGATAATGGTTTTGCTAGTTTTAACACTATTATTACTAGTCTAAAAGCACTTGATGAAGGTTTTTCTAGCAAGAATTATGTTAGAAAATTTCTTAGGGCACTTCATCCTAAATGGCGCGCAAAGGTTACGGCTATTGAAGAGTCGAAGGATTTAACATCACTATCGCTTGATGAACTTATTGGAAACTTGAAAGTTTATGAAGTGATAATAAAGAAAGATTCTGAAATGGTTAAAGGCAAAAGAGAACAAAAATGATCTATTTCCTTACAAGGCTAAAAAGGAATCTAGTGATGAAGAAAGTTCGACCTCGATAGTGAAGACAAAGAATACGCCATGGCCGTAAGAGACTTCAAGAAATCTTCATAAGACGTAGGAAGATTTTGTAAGACAACCACCAACGATGAAGAGAAAGTCTATCCACACCAAGATATAGATTATAACAAGAATTGGACAAGTACACCGATATAAATGTGAATAAAGAAATCCAGCTTTAAATGTGGAGATCCCAAATCTTCTATCAGTGACATGCCAAAACCCTCATCAAGAAAACCATAAATCATAAGAGCCTACGTCGGAGGATCATGGAGTGATAGCGACGAAGAAGGAGAAGAAAATATAGGTGAAAAAGTCTTATGCTAGAGCATCCATATGAGGTATCTTTCCGAAACCGAATTCTTTAGTGTCGACTATCATATTTTGTATGAAAAAGACTTGATAGTGTATATAAGCGATTATGCAAAATAGTCTAAAAGTCGATGGCTAAAAATTAAGATCATTATGCTTATTAAAAACTCGATTAAAAGATGAAGTATTTGAACTAAAAAAACTATCTAAATTAGAAAAAAGGTAAAGTAGGTTAATATAGTATGTAAAATATGTCAAGACCTCAAGTTGCTAATTGAAAAGCCTTATGGAAGTATCTCTAAGTTAATCAATTTAATAATAGTAGCCATCACTTAAGGAAATATAGTTTTCAAAATCCATCCGGAGTTAAATCCGGTTTACGATTTAATGTTAACAAAGGATCAACAAGTGAGGACTAACAAGTAAAATTTTGTGAAGTCACAATAATTAATACCTAAAGATAATTTAGTTGAATCAAATTTAAAGCCCAAACCAAAAATTTATATTATAAACATTACTTAAATTCTCTTTGCATTAAGCGTATGATGAAGTAAAACGTTTTTATTATACCTTCTTTAGAACCCAGAGTCGGATGTTTACTAATACCCAATTGAGAATCTAAAAAATACTACTCCCTCGAAAAAGTATAATGTATTCATCACCCTCGGTCTATTACGTCACATCCGATGAGTTATCAAGGCTCAAGACACTAATTACCTAAACACCTAATTCAACGTGGAGATTTTTCACATTAACACCATACCGCTTTAGCTATATGGGGATTGTATTCTCCCTATATGTATTACCGAATA
Source organism: Tanacetum coccineum (assembly GCA_026074375.1). NCBI lineage: Eukaryota > Viridiplantae > Streptophyta > Magnoliopsida > Asterales > Asteraceae > Tanacetum > Tanacetum coccineum. The sequence continues at coordinate 2,108 of BQNB010073931.1, forward strand.
CTCAAATTGAAACCTATGCAATTATATGTTCGCACTAATAATTTTAGGACCCGTGAGACATTGGGGACCAATTGGTTAAACTTGTCACAACGTATAGGTTGACTTGTTAAGTACATTCCTATGGAGTTCCGACGAATGATTTGAAGATCACATACTCTACTCATATTTATATGTCGACGTAACCAAATGATCGTACACTCAAAGCTTTTTCTCTTGGAAGATGTTAAAGAAATAATACTTTATAGGAATAGGGGTATGTCTTTTTTCTACTTAGAATGTAGATTACGTGTTAATTATGAAATTAATTATTTGTGTAACATGCCTTCAAGTAATATGTTATATATATTATTTATATATATATTATATATATATATATTTTTATATATATATATAATATATATTATAATATTTATATATATTTATATATATATATATATATTTATATACAATATATTACATATTATATATACATATAACATATATATATCATATATATCATATTTATACATATATATATACATTTTCATATATATATACATATACATATATATATTATACTTATACATATATATATATATATAGGACACACACCACACATTATATATATATATATATATTTATATCTATATAAAATATTATAGTATGATTATATCATATATATATATTATATATATAGTATATTATATTTATATATATATTTATTTTTATATATTTTAGAATCTAAATTATGCTGAGAAAATATGAGTAGTAAAACTTGCACAATTTTCGATCCCCAATTCCAATAGACCTCAATTAACCATCTTTAATTTAAATCCCCAATTCCAGATCCCCAATTTCCGATCACTTTTTTATCCAATTAACCATCTTTCAATCTTTAATATCATCCTAATCTTTACCAATAGACCTCCCTTCAATCCAAATTATTTTTATTTTTCTGTTCTTGATCTATTCCCTGTTTGAATTTCATTCACTTTATAACGATAGATTATGAGGAGAGTCTTGGATTGTTGTTCCTGGATCGTGTACAATAGATTCGACGTAGCCACTAAGATCAGGGTTTAATCTTTGATTGATCTCTGATTTTGTTTGGTATTCATCTATTGCTATGGTTAATATGCGCAGTCTGAGGTCAAAAGAGGATGACGTTCAAAAGATTTCATCGTGAGTCTTTGTCACTAATTTTCCTGAGCAATTCTGTGCTAAGGATTTGTGGAATACTTGCAAGGTTTATGGACATGTTGTTGATACTTACATTCCCGACAGGAGATCAAAAATAGGCAAGAGATTTGGATTCGTCCGTTTTATTAACGTCTCTGATATGGAGCGTTTGGTTAATAATTTGTGTACTGTGTGGATTGGGAAGTTAAAATTACATGCTAATGTTTCTCGATACCAAAGAGATTCGGGGAAGAATAATTATCAGAGGTTGAATAAGGGGACGAATGTGTCAAATGGTGGCGGTATTAAGAATGGAGGAGGTCTCAATAGCTCGGCTAATTCATATGCTAATATTGTGAAACAAACTTCTGATGTGAAGGAGACTGTTGACGGTACTCCTACTATGGTTTTGGATGAATCATGTTTGAATAATGAGGAGTTTTCATTACGCTTGTTGGGTAAGGTCACGGAATTTGCATCCCTAACCAACTTGAAGGTGGTTCTAGCTAAAGAAGGATTTGGTAATATCGAATTGAAATATATGGGAGGTTTTTGGGTGATGATAGTATTTCAGGAGGAAGAGACCATGAAGGCCTTTCACGGGAATAAATCTGTGGGATCTTGGTTCTCCCAAATTGGTCAAGCCCATAAAGAATTTGTGATAGAGGAGAGAGTTATATGGGTTGAAATTGAGGGGGTTCCATGTAAATGGTGGTCGAAAAACACTTTCACTCGAATTGCATCTAGGTGGGGTAATTTACTTAATGCGGAGGATCTAGAAGAGGGAGGATATCACAGTATTAGATTATGCATTCGGACGAAAATTAATATGGCTGTGGTAGAGTCATTTAAGATGGTGTACCGTGGTAAGACTTGCTGGGTTCGTGCCATCGAAGTCCCTGGATGGGTGCCGGATTTTAAGGATGATTGTGATGATGATGATTTCGAGTCTAATGATGGAACACAGGTTGATGAAGGTCCTGGGGAGAGTGTGGGGAAATGTAGTGACCTGGAAGGGGAGAGTGATAGTGAAGCAATCCCTGAAACAAGATTCGAGGACGAACATATGGACAAATTTGATGATATTAATTACATACCACATAGTAAACCACAGTCGGAAGATCCATTTGGAGTTTACGAGTTACTTAATAAAAAGAAGAAAGTTACTAATAACGAAGGTGAGTCGTAGACTAGTCCTACATACCCTCCTGGGTTCACACCAAATGATAATGCTGAAGATAACATTAACACTTCTAATGTGGAGCCGATTGAGCGTGGTCACAATGGGGATAAAGAAGAAGGAGAGTTCGTTGTTTCACAAAATCAGGACAGAATTGATACGGATGTTGACGCAAATGAATCCACATGTTCTGGGCATTTTAAGAAATCTACTGGACCTCGAACGGGTGGATCCATTATTCAATTAATTGAAGATCTTGTTAACGTGGGGCAAACGATGGGTTATGATATGACGGGATGCATGAAAAACATGGAAAATATAATCGAATCACAAGGAGTGGTCGGTGGTTATCGATGAATTTTCTCTCCCTTAATATACAAGGCCTAGCCCAAAAGGCCAAACAAGATTGGGTAAAGAAGTTATGTATTTCGAATAAGATTAATTTTTTGTCGCTTCAAGAAACTAAATTGGGGAACATTGATTTATGGTGTATTCAAAGGTGCTGGGGGAATTTTAATTTCGATTATGTGTATAGCGAAGCCGTCAGGCAGTCGGGTGGGATTTTAAGTGTTTGGGATCCTAACAAGTTTCTGAAATTAAACCATACTATATCTAATTATTGTACCTTGGTTCGTGGTGTGTGGGTTCCAAATGGTAGAAAGCTGCTCATTATTTTGATTTATGCTCCACAAGAGTTAAGTGAAAAGAGGACGCTATGGGATTATTTGTGTTTTACTATATGTAACTGGAATGGCGATGTTGTTACTATGGGAGACTTTAACGAAGTGCGAGATAGTAGTGAGAGATTTGGCTCGGTATTCAATAAACATGGTGCAAAGTTGTTTAATGACTTCATTGCTAAAGTCGGCCTAATTGAGGTCCCTCTTGGTGGTTGTATTTTCACTTGGTGTCATAAAACGGCATCAAAGATGAGTAAAATTGATCGTTTCCTTGTATCCGATAGTCTTTTGTGTAATTGCACACATATATCTTCGGTGACTTTGGACAGGTATCTATCCGATCATCGTCCAATCTTAATGCGCGAATCCATATATGATTATGGACCGATTCCTTTTTCATTTTACCATTACTGGTTCGAGATTGATGGCTTCGATAAATTTGTGGAGAATTCTTGGAACGAAATTCATGTTGCTGATAGTAACGCCTACGTGAGATTTATGAAAAAACTCAAACTTTTGAAAGAGAGAATTAAAGCTTGGAATAGGTCGTACAGAGAGCTCAAGAATTGTAGGAAGAATACGCTTAAAACTGAGCTAATTAATCTTGATTCAGTCTTAGACAGAGGAGAAGGTATAGATACGGATGTTACTAGAAGATCTAATGTTGTTCGTATTCTGCAAGATATCAAGAAAACTGAAGCTATGGAAGTGGCCCAGAAAGCCAAAATCAAATGGGCCGTAAAGGGAGACGAGAACACTAAGTATTATCATGGCGTCATTAATAAAAAGAGATGGCAACTGGGTGGAGTCTCCTCAATTAGTTAAAAATGAATTCTATGCTCACTTCAAACAGTGATTCGAAAAACCAAATTTGAGCGGAATTCAGTTCGATAGAGAATTCCCAAATAAAATTTGTTCAGAGAAGGCTTTTGACTTGGAGCGGGAGATTTCAAAATAGGAGGTTAAAAGAGCGGTATGGGATTGTGGTATAGACAAAGCCCCTGGTCCGGATGGTTTTACGTTTGGGTTTTATCGTCATTTCTGGAATCTCATTGAGTGCGATGTCGTCAATGCTGTGAAGTGGTTTTTTCTTCATGAAAGAATTCCAAGTGGAGGTAATTCTTCTTTCATCACATTGATTCCTAAGGTGTCGAATGCTAATATGGTGAAGGATTTTAGACCTATCAGCCTCATTGGTAGTGTGTACAAGATTGTTGCCAAGATTTTGGCAAACCGTCTTGTCTTGGTGTTAGGAGACCTCGTTAGCGATACACAATCTGCTTTTCTGAAAGAGAGGCAAATTTTGGACGGCCCATTTATTTTAAATGAGGTGATTCAGTGGTGCAAGAAAAAGAAAAAACAATCTATGATCTTTAAAGTCGATTTTGAAAAAGCTTACGACTCTGTTAGGTGGGATTTTGTCGATACCATTTTGAAGAAGTTCGGGTTTGGAGACAAATGGTGTAAGTGGATTCATAGTTGTCTTCAATCATCAAGAGGTTCGATTTTGATCAACGGTAGTCCCACGCCAGAATTTCAGTTTTTCAAGGGTCTTAAACAAGGGGATCCATTATCTCCTTTCTTATTCATTTTAGTCATGGAAAGCCTTCATCTCTCGTTTCAAAGAGTGGTGGATGCTGGATTATTTTCGGGAATCAAATTAGACTCATCGATGAGCGTTTCACACTTGTTCTATGCTGACGATGCTATTTTTATGGGACAGTGGAATCAATCCAACATTGATACGATTGTTCGTGTGCTCAAAGTGTTTCATAGTGCGTCGGGCCTCCGTATAAACATGAAGAAGAGTAAATTAATGGGGATTGCCGTGGATGCGTCTAGGGTTGAGCAGGCTATTCGGCAGATTGGTTGTATGGCGTTAAAAATGCCATTTAAATACCTTGGATCGGTTGTGGGAGATCGAATGTCGAGAGTTAAAGCTTGGAATGATGTCATAGATACTTTGGTAACAAGATTATCTAGATGGAAACTTAAAACTATATCCATAGGAGGGAGATTAACCCTTCTTAAATCAGTTTTAGGCTCGACCCCGATCTTTCATATGTCTATATATAAAGTGCCTATGGCGGTGTTACGTACTATGGAGGGCATTCGAGCTAGATTTTTTAATGGTGCAGATAATAAAGTTCGAAAATCAAGTTGGGTTAGCTGGAATCAAGTGATGGCTTCAAAGGATGCAGGAGGTCTTGGTGTGGCAAGTTTATTCGCTTTAAATAGGGGCCTTATGTTTAAATGGGTGTGGCGATTTATCACTCAAAAAAACTCATTATGGACTAAAGTGATCACTGCGATACATGGCGATGATGGCAAGATTGGTAAGACTGTGAAACCTACTTTCCCCTCTATTTGGCTTAATATTATTCAAGAAGTTGCTGTCATGAAGTTGAAAGGTATTGACGTTGTTAGTTTCATTAAACCGAAATGTGGTGATGGTACTAATATTTCTTTCTGGAATGACGCGTGGAGGGGGGATGTGGCGTTTAAAAACTTGGCGCCCAGAAAACCGGACCGGACCGATAAAGACCGGACTTGACCAAATATCGATTTTGTCTGAAACGCCATATCGAAATGGTCGGTCCGGTCCGGTTCGAATTTCGGTACGGTCAGATCCAGCAAAGCATAATTGCCGATTTTGTGTAAGATCGAACCGGACCGAAGACCGAATATGAGGTAAAGGATGGATCGAGGACCGGACCGTTATCTTTTTTGTCCGTCGAATCAGTTCGGTTCGGTCTGGTTTACTCGGTCTGATCTCGTCGAGGTCTATTCATGGCTAAGCTCTATCGTAGATTTCTAAATTGTGATGATGCTTCATACTTGTATCACGTTTTGATCAAAGACCGTGATGCTTATTGCTTTCAACACCAAGATGTTGGTCACGTGAGGATATTAGATGGACTTTTTGTAAAGCACCAAGATGTATTTTTGCCTCGCTTTTTTCTCTTTAACCGACAAAATATTTGCAAGATATCGAGAAAACTGAAGCTATGGAAGTGGCCCAGAAAGCCAAAATCAAATGGGCCGTAGAGGGAGACGATGAACACTATGTATTTCATGGCGTTCAATAATAAAAAGAGAAAAACTAGCTATTCGAGGTGTGGTTAGTTGATAGGCAACTGGGTGGAGTCTTCTCTATAGTTTAAAAATGAAATTCTATTGCTCCTTCAAACAGCGATTCGAAAAACGAATTTGAGCGGAATTCAGTGCGGATAGAGAATTCCCAATAACATTTGTTAGAGCAAGATGTCTACTTGGAGCGGGAGGTTCAAAAGAGGAGTTAAACGAGCGGTGTGGATTGTGGTACAGACAAAGCCCCCGGTCCGGATGGTTTTACGTTTGGGTTTTATCGTCGTTTTTGGAATCTCATTGAGTGTGATGTCGTCAATGTTGTGAAGTGGTTTTTTCTTCATGAAAGAATCCCGAGTGGAGGTAATTCATCTTTCATTACATTGATTCCTAAGGTGTCGAATGCTGGGGGGGGGTATATGGTGAAGGATTTTAGACCTATCAGCCTCATTGGTAGTGTGTACAAGATTGTTGCCAAGATTTTGCAAAGATTTTGGCAAAAGTTTTGTTTTGGGTTAGGAGACCCGTTAGCGTTACACAACTGCTTTTCTTTTCTGATAGAGAGGAAATTTTGGACGCCATTTATTTTAAATGAAGGTGATTCAGTGGTGCAAGGAAAATAGAACAACAATCTATGGATCTTTAAAGTCGATTTTGAAAATGCTTATGTTGTTAGGTGGGATTTTATCGGATACCATTTTGGAAGAAGTTCGCGGTATTGGAGACAAATGGCTGTAAGTGATTCATAGTTGTCTTCAATCATCAAGAGGTTCGATTTTGATCAACGGTAGCCCAACGCCAGTAATTTACAGTTTTTCAAGGGTCTTAAACAAGGGGACATTGTCTCCTTTCTTATTCATTTTAGTCATGGAAAGCCTTCATTTCTGTTCAAAGAGTGGTGGTATGGATTATTTTCGGGATTCAAATTAGACTCATCGATGAGCGTTTCACACTTGTTCTATGCTGACGATGCTATTTTTATAGGACAATGGAATCAATCCAACATTGATACGATTGTTCGTGTGCTCAAAGTGTTTCATAGTGCGTCGGGCCTCCGTATAAACATGAAGAAGAGTAAATTAATGGGGATTGCCGTGGATGCGTCTAGGGTTGAGCAGGCTATTCGGCAGATTGGTTGTATGGCATTAAAAATGCCATTTAAATATCTCGGATCGGTTGTGGGAGATCGAATGTCGAGAGTTAAAGCTTGGAATGATGTCACGTTTACCTTTGGTAACAAGATTATCTAGATGGAAACTTAAAACTATATCCATAGGAGGGAGATTAACCCTTCTTAAATCAGTTTTAGGCTCGACCCCGATCTTTCATATGTCTATATATAAAGTGCCTATGGCGGTGTTACGTACTATGGAGGGCATTCGAGCTAGATTTTTTAATGGTGCAGATAATAAAGTTCGAAAATCAAGTTGGGTTAGCTGGAATCAAGTGATGGCTTCAAAGGATGCAGGAGGTCTTGGTGTGGCAAGTTTATTCGCTTTAAATAGGGGCCTTATGTTTAAATGGGTGTGGCGATTTATCACTCAAAAAAACTCATTATGGGCTAAAGTGATCACTGCGATACATGGCGATGATGGCAAGATTGGTAAGACTGTGAAACCTACTTTCCCCTCTATTTGGCTTAATATTATTCAAGAAGTTGTTGTCATGAAGTTGAAAGGTATTGACGTTGTTAGTTTCATTAAACCGAAATGTGGTGATGGTACTAATATTTCTTTCTGGAATGACGCGGGGATCAGGGAGTGCGTTTAAAAATCTTGGCGCCCCGAAAAGCCGGACCGGACCGATAAAGACCGGACTTGACCAAATATCGATTTTGTCTGAACGCCCATACCGAAATGGTCGGTCCATGTCCGTGTCAGTCCGGTCCAGTTCGAATTTCGGTACGGTCAGATCCAGCAAAGCATAATTGTCGATTTTGTGTAAGATCGAACCGGACCGAAGACCGAATATGAGGTAAAGGATGGATCGAGGACCGGACCGTAATCTATTTTGTCCGGTCCAATCAGTTCGGTTCGGTCTGATTACTCGGTATGATCACGTACGACGGTCTTTATGCTCAGCTCTAATCGTAGATTTATAAATTGTGTAGTTGCTTCATACTTGTATCTCGTTTTGATTACAAAGGACGGTGATGCTTATTGCTTTCAACACCAAGATTGTTGGTCACGTGAGGATATTAGATGGACTTTTTGTAAAGCACCAAGATGTAATTTTGCCTCGCTTTTTTCTCTTTAACCGACAAAATATTTGCAAGATATCGAGAAAACTGAAGCTATGGAAGTGGCTCAGAAAGCCAAAATCAAATGGGCCATAGAGGGAGACGAGAACTCTAAGTATTATCATGGCGTCATTAATAAAAAGAGAAACAACTTAGCTATTCGAGGTGTGTTAGTTGATGGCAACTGGGTGGAGTCTCCTCAATTAGTTAAAAATGAATTCTATGCTCACTTTCAAAAGCGATTCGGAAAAAACCGAATTTGTGCGGTTTTCAGTTTCGTTAGAGAATTCCAAATAATAATTTGTTCAGTGCCAATGTGTTGACTTGGAGCGGGAGGTTTCAAAAGAGGAGGTTAAAAGAGCGGTGTGGGATTGTGGTACAGACAAAGCCCCCGGTCCGGATGGTTTTACGTTTGGGTTTTAGAGTCTCATTTCTGGATATCTATTGAGTGCGAGGTCGTCAATGTTGTGAAGTGGTCTTTTTCTTCATGTAAAGTAAGCCTGAGTGGAGGTATTCTGCTTTCTTTCAATCATTGGATGTCCTTAGGTATCGTAATGACTAATATGGTGATGGTTTTTTGTCAATATCAGCTCATTGGTTGTGTGTAACAAAGGTTTGTTGCCATGTTTGTTTGACAGTTTGTGGCATTCCAGTCTTGTTTTGGTGTTAGGTGACCTAGTTAGCGATTTCTCTTTAGAGTGGCTTTTCGGTTAGTGAGGCTATATATGTGTGAAGGCCCTGTTTTTTTAATGAGTTTGATTTCAGTGGTGACACACTTAGAATTTGTTCTTATCAATCGTGTTGCGTGATAGGCGATTTTGAAAATGTTATGGACCTGTTAGGTGGGCATTTTATCGATTTACCAATTTTGGAAAGAAGTTCGGGTTTGGAGACAAATGCTGTAAGTGGATTCATGTTGTCTTTCAATCATAAAGAGGTTCGATTTTGTATCATCGGTTTCCCCACGCTAGAATTTTCAGTTTTTCAGGGTTTTAAACAGGGGATACATTGTCTCCTTTCTTATTCTATTTTAGTCATGGAAAGCCTTCATTTCTCGTTTCAATGAGTGGTGGTTACTGGATTATTTTTCAGGAATCAAATTATACTCATCGATGAGTGTTTCACACTTGTCTTTGCTTGACGATTGCTATTTTTATGGGACGTGGATTTCAATCTAACATTGATACGATTGTTCATGTGCTCAATAGTGTTTCTTTGCTGCGTCGAGCCTTATCGTATAAAACATGAAAAAAGAGTAAATTAATGGGGAATTGCGTGTTGTGTCTAGGGTTGAGCATGCTGTTCGGCAAATTGGTTGTATGGCGTTAAAAATACATTTAATACTTTGGATCGGTTGTAGGGGACGATCGAATGTCAAAGAGTTAAAGTTGGATGATGTCAAGATACTTTTGGTACAAGATTGATCTAGGATGGAACTTAAAACTATATCATAGGAGGGAGATTTATCCTTCTTAAATTAGTTTTAGGCCGACTCGATCTTTCAATATGTCTATTATATAAAGTGCCCCTATTGGCGGTTGTTACGTAATATGGAGGAATTCGAGTAGATTTTTTAATGGTGCAGATAATTAAGTTCGAAAACAAGTTGGGTTAGCATGGAAGCAAGTGATGCTTCAAAGGATGCAGGAGGTCTTGGTGTGGCATCAGTTTATTTCGCTTTAAATCGGGGCCTTCTGTTAAATTGGGTGTGGTAATTTATCACTCAAAAAAAATCATTATCGTGCTATAAGTGATCATGGAGCGATTCTTGGCGATGATGGCAAGATTGGTAAGACTGTGAAACCTACTTTCCCCTCTATTTGGCTTAATATTATTCAAGAAGTCGCTGTCATGAAGTTGAAAGGTATTGACGTTGTTAGTTTCATTAAACCGAAATGTGGTGATGGTACTAATATTTCTTTCTGGAATGACGCGTGGAGGGGGGATGTGGCGTTTAAAATCTTGGCGCCCAGAAAATACCGGGACTGGACGATAAAGACGGGACTTGACCAAATTATAATTTTGTCTGAATCGCCATACCGAAATGGTCGGTCATGTCCGTGTCACAGTACGGTCCATTATCGATTTCGTACGGCGATCCAGCAAAGCATATTTGTCGATTTTGTGTAAGATCGAAAACGGCCGATGACCGAATATGAGGTAAAGGATGGGATCGGGCCGGACCGCTCAATTCTATTTTGTCCGGTCAGAATCAGTTCGGTTCCGGGTCTGGTTACTCGGCGTCTGGTATCGTCGACGGTTATTATGCTAAGACACTCTATGTAGATTTCTAAATTGTGATGAAGCTTCATACTTGTGTCAAGTTTTGATCAAAGGGAACCGTGATGCTTTATTGCCTTTCAACACAAGTGTGGTCCCGTGAGGATATTAGATGACTTTTTTGAAAAGCACCAAATGATTTTTGCCTCGCATTTTGTCTCTTTAACCGACAATAATATTCTGCAAGATATCGAGAAAACTGAAGCTATGGAAGTGGCCTAGAAAGCCAAAATTAAATGGGCCGTAGAGGGAGACGAGAACACTAAGTATTATCATGGCGTCGTTAATAAAAAGAGAAACAACCTAGCTATTCGAGGTGTGTTAGTTGATGGCAACTGGGTGGAGGCTTCCCAATTAGTTTATAAATGAGAATTCTATGCTCACTTCAAATCAGCGTTTCGAATATACGATTTTGAGCGAATTTCAGTTCGATAGAGAGTTCCCAAATAAAATTTGTTCAGAGCAGGCTGATGACTTGGAGCGGGAGGTTTCAAAAGAGGATGTTAAAAGAGCGGTGTGGGATTGTGGTATAGACAAAGCCACGGTCAGGTGGGGTTTTTACGTGGGTTTTATCGTCATTTCTGGAATCTCATTGAGTGCGATGTCGTCAATGCTGTGAAGTGGTTTTTTCTTCATGAAAGAATCCCGAGTGGAGGTAATTCTTCTTTCATCACATTGATTCCTAAGGTATCGAATGCTAATATGGTGAAGGATTTTAGACCTATCAGCCTCATTGGTAGTGTGTACAAGATTGTTGCCAAGATTTTGGCAAACCGTCTTGTTTTGGTGTTAGGAGACCTCGTTAGCGATACACAATCTGCTTTTCTGAAAGAGAGGCAAATTTTGGACGGCCCATTTATTTTAAATGAGGTGATTCAGTGGTGCAAGAAAAAGAACAAACAATCTATGATCTTTAAAGTCGATTTTGAAAAAGCTTATGACTGTTAGGTGGGATTTTATCGATACCATTTTGAAGAAGTTCGGGTTTGGAGACAAATGCTGTAAGTGGATTCATAGTTGTCTTCAATCATCAAGAGGTTCGATTTTGATCAACGGTAGCCCCACGCTAGAATTTCAGTTTTTCAAGAGTTTTAAACAAGGGGATCCATTGTCTCCTTTCTTATTCTTTTTAGTCATGGAAAGCCTTCATTTCTACGTTATCAAAGAGTGGTGGATAATGGATTATTTTCGGGATTCTAAAATTAGAATATCGTATGAGCGTTTCACACTTGTTCTATGCTGACGATGCTTTTTATGGGACATGTGGAATCAATCTACATTGATACAGATTGTTCGTGGCTCCAAAGTGTTTCAATAGTGCGTGGGGCCTCCGTATAAACATGGAAAAGAGTAAATTATGGGGGATTGCCGTGGAGCATCTAGGGTTGAGCAGGCCATTTGGAAAATTTGTTGTATGCGTAAAAATGATTTAAATAACTTTGGATCGGTTGTGGGAGATAGAATATCAAGAGTTAAAGCTTGGAATGATGTCACATTTACTTTGGTAACAAGATCTATCTAGATGGAAACTTAAAAAAACTTTACTCATAGGAGGGAGATTAACCCTTCTTAAATTAGTTTTAGGCTCGACCCCGATCTTTCATATGTCTATATATAAAGTGCCTATGGCGGTGTTACGTACTATGGAGGGCATTCGAGCTAGATTTTTTAATGGTGCAGATAATAAAGTTCGAAAATCAAGTTGGGTTAGCTGGAATCAAGTGATGGCTTCAAAGGATGCAGGAGGTCTTTGGTGTGGCAAGTTTATTCAGCTTTAAGATCGGGGACTTCTGTTTTAATGGTGTGGCAATTTATCACTCAAAAAAATCATTATGTGCTAAAGTGATTCACTGCGATACATGGGTCGATGATGGCAAGATTGGTAAGATTATGAAAACATACTTTACCACTCTATTTGGATTTTAATTAATTATCCATGAAGTCGATGTAATGAAGTTCGAAAGGTCTTGGACGTTGTTAGTTTCATAAACCGATAATGTGGGTGATGGTACAATATTTTTTCTGGAATGACACGTGGGATCAGGATGTGGCGTTTAAAATCTTGGCGCCCTGAAAACCCGGACTGGACCGATAAAGAGCCGGACTTGAACAAATATCAATTTTTTTTTTTTTCTGTCTGAAACGCCATACACAGAAATGGTCGGTCCATGTCCGTGTCAGTCCGGTTCCAGAATTGAATTTCGGTGCGGTCAGATCCAGCAAAGCATTAATTGTCGATTTTGTGTAAGATCGAACCGGGACGAAGACAGAATTGAGGTATAAGGGGATGGACGAGGGACAGGACCGTAATCTATTTGTCCGGTCCAATCATGTTTCGTACGGTCTGGTTACTCACGGTCTGATCTCGTCGACGGTTCTATTATGCTCAAGCTCTATCGGTTTTTTAGGGGATTTTATAATTGTTGATGATAGCTTCATACTGTATCACGTTTTGATCCAAAGACGGTGATGCTTATTGCTTTCAACACAAAGTGTTGGTCACGTGACGGATATTTTGATCGGACTTTTTTGTAACAAAGTACCCTAGATGTTTTTTTTTGCCTCGCTTTTTTCTCTTTAACCGACAAAATATTTGCAAGATATCGAGAAAACTGAAGCTATGGAAGTGGCCCAGAAAGCCAAAATCAAATGGGCCGTAGAGGGAGACGAGAACACTAAGTATTATCATGGCGTCATTAATAAAAAGAGAAACAACCTAGCTATTCGAGGTGTGTTAGTTGATGGCAACTGGGTGGAGTCTCCTCAATTAGTTAAAAATGAATTCTATGCTCACTTCAAACAGCGATTCGAAAACCGAATTTGAGCGAAATTCAGTTCGATAGAGAATTCCCAAATAAATTTTGTTCAGAGCAGGCTGTTGACTTGGAGCGGGAGGTTTCAAAAGAGGAGGTTAAAAGAGCGGTGTGGGATTGTGGTATAGACAAAGCCCCCGGTCCGGATGGTTTTACGTTTGGGTTTTATCGTCGTTTCTGGAATCTCATTGAGTGTGATGTCGTCAATGTTGTGAAGTGGTTTTTTCTTCATGAAAGAATCCTGAGTGGAGGCTAATTCTTCTTTTTCTCCTCCCTTTTTTCCCTTCTTCCTTCATCACATTGATTCTAGGTATCGAATGCTTTATATGGTGAAGGATTTTAGACCTATCAGCCTCATTGGTAGCGTGTCCAAGATTGTTGCCAAGATTTTGGCAAACCGTCTTGTCTTGGTGTTAGGAGACCTCGTTAGCGATACACAATCTGCTTTTCTGAAAGAGAGGCAAATTTTGGACGGCCATTTCTATTTTAAATGTGTTGTATTCAGGGGTGCAAAGAAAATGAACAACATCTATGATCTTTAAAGTCGATTTTGAAAAAGCTTAATGACTTTGTTAGGTGGGATTTTGTCGATACCATTTTGAAGAAGTTCGGGTTTGGAGACAAATGGTGTAAGTGGATTCATAGTTGTCTTCAATCATCAAGAGGTTCGATTTTGATCAACGGTAGCCCCACGCCAGAATTTTAGTTTTTCAAGGGTCTTAAACAAGGGGATCAATTGTCTCCTTTCTTATTCATTTTAGTCATGGAAAGCCTTCATTTCTCGTTTCAAAGAGTGGTGGATGCTGGATTATTTTTGGGAATCAAATTAGACTCATCGATGAGCGTTTCACACTTGTTCTATGCTGACGATGCTATTTTTATGGGACAGTGGAATCAATCCAACATTGATACGATTGTTCATGTTCTCAAAGTGTTTCATAGTGCGTCGGGCCTCCGTATAAACATGAAAAAGAGTAAATTAATGGGGATTGCCGTGGATGCGTCTAGGGTTGAGCAGGCCATTCGGCAGATTGGTTGTATGGCGTTAAAAATGACATTTAAATACCTTGGATCGGTTGTGGGAGATCGAATGTCGAGAGTTTAAGCTTGGAATGATGTCACAGATACTTTGGTAACAAGATTATCTAGATGGAAACTTAAAACTATATCCATAGGAGGGAGATTAACCCTTCTTAAGTCAGTTTTAGGCTCGACTCTGATCTTTCATATGTCTATATATAAAGTGCCTATGGCGGTGTTAAGTACTATGGAGGGCATTCGAGCTAGATTTTTTAATGGTGCAGATAATAAAGTTCAAAAATCAAGTTGGGTTAGCTGGAATCAAGAGTGTGGCTTCAAAGGATGCTGGGAGGTACTTGGTTGTAGCAAGTTTATTCACTTTAAATAGGGGCCTTCTGTTTAAATGGGTGTGGCGATTTATCACTCAAAAAAACTCATTGTGGGCTAAAGTGATCACTGTGATACATGGTGATGATGGTAAGATTGGTAAGATTGTGAAACCTACTTTCCCCTCTATTTGGCTTAATATTATGGTAGAAAGCTGCTCATTATTTCGATTTATGCTCCACAAGAGTTAAGTGAAAAGAGGACTCTATGGGATTATTTGTGTTTTACTATATGTAACTGGAATGGCGATGTTGTTACTATGGGAGACTTTAACGAAGTGCGAGATAGTAGTGAGAGATTCGGCTCGGTGTTCAATAAACATGGTGCGAAGTTGTTTAATGACTTCATTGCTAAAGCCGGCCTAACTGAGGTCCCTCTTGGTGGTTGTATTTTCACTTGGTGTCATAAAACGGCATCAAAGATGAGTAAACTTGATCGTTTCCTTGTATCCGATAGTCTTTTGTGTAATTGCCCACGTATATCTTCGGTGACTTTGGACAGGTATCTATCCGATCATCGTCCAATCTTAATGCGCGAATCCATATATGATTATGGACCGATTCCTTTCAAGTTTTACCATTACTGGTTCGAGATTGATGGCTTCGATAAACTTGTGGAGGATTCTTGGAACGAAATTCATGTTGTTGATAATAACGCCTACGTGAGATTTATGAAAAAACTCAAACTTTTGAAAGAGAGAATTAAAGCTTGGAATAGTTCGTACAGAGAGCTCAAGAATTGTAGGAAGAATACGCTTAAAACTGAGCTAACTAATCTTGATTCAGTCTTAGACAGAGGAGAAGGTATAGATACGGATGTTACTAGAAGATCTGATGTTGTTCGTATTCTGCAAGATATCGAGAAAACTGAAGCTATGGAAGTGGCCCAGAAAGCCAAAATCAAATGGGCCGTGGAGGGAGACGAGAACTCTAAGTATTATCATGGCGTCATTAATAAAAAGAGAAACAACTTAGCTATTCGAGGTGTGTTAGTTGATGGCAACTGGGTGGAGTCTCCTCAATTAGTTAAAAATGAATTCTATACTCACTTCAAACAGCGATTCGAAAAACCGAATTTGAGCGGAATTCAGTTCGATAGAGAGTTCCCAAATAAAATTTGTTCCGAGCAGGCTGTTGACTTGGAGCGGGAGGTTTCAAAAGAGGAGGTTAAAAGAGCGGTGTGGGATTGTGGTACAGACAAAGCCCCCGGTCCGGATGGTTTTACGTTTGGGTTTTATCGTCGTTTCTGGAATCTCATTGAGTGCGATGTCGTCAATGCTGTGAAGTGGTTTTTTCTTCATGAAAGAATCCCGAGTGGAGGTAATTCATCTTTCATCACATTGATTCCTAAGGTGTCGAATGCTAATATGGTGAAGGATTTTAGACCTATCAGCCTCATTGGTAGTGTGTACAAGATTGTTGCCAAGATTTTGGCAAATCGTCTTGTCTTGGTGTTAGGAGACCTCGTTAGCGATACACAATCTGCTTTTCTGAAAGAGAGGCAAATTTTGGACGGCCCATTTATTTTAAATGAGGTGATTCAGTGGTGCAAGAAAAAGAAAAAACAATCTATGATCTTTAAAGTCGATTTTGAAAAAGCTTACGACTCTGTTAGGTGGGATTTTGTCGATACCATTTTGAAGAAGTTCGGGTTTGGAGACAAATGGTGTAAGTGGATTCATAGTTGTCTTCAATCATCAAGAGGTTCGATTTTGATCAACGGTAGTCCCACGCCAGAATTTCAGTTTTTCAAGGGTCTTAAACAAGGGGATCCATTATCTCCTTTCTTATTCATTTTAGTCATGGAAAGCCTTCATCTCTCGTTTCAAAGAGTGGTGGATGTTGGATTATTTTCGAGAATCAAATTAGACTCATCGATGAGCGTTTCACACTTGTTCTATGCTGACGATGCTATTTTTTGATGGACATGGATAACAATCCAAACATTGATACGATTGTTTCGTGGTGCTCCAAGTGTTTTTCAGAGGCTCGGTGCCTCCGTATAAACATAAAGAAGAGTAAATTAATGGGGATTGCCGTGGATGCGTCTAGGGTTGAGCAGGCTATTCGGCAGATTGGTTGTATGGCGTTAAAAATGCCATTTAAATACCTTGGATCGGTTGTGGGAGATCGAATGTCGAGAGTTAAAGCTTGGAATGATGTCATAGATACTTTGGTAACAAGATTATCTAGATGGAAACTTAAAACTATATCCATAGGAGGGAGATTAACCCTTCTTAAATCAGTTTTAGGCTCGACCCCGATCTTTCATATGTCTATATATAAAGTGCCTATGGCGGTGTTACGTACTATGGAGGTGCATTCGAGCTTAGATTTTTTTTAATGGTGCAGATAAATAAAGTTCGAAAATCAATTGGGTCTTTAGCTGGAATCAAAGTGATTGCTTCAAAGGATGGCGGAGGTCTTGTGTGGCAAGTTTATTCACTTTAAAAAGGGGGGGGCCAATAATAGTCTAACATGGGTGTGGCGATTATATCACTCAAAAAAACACATTAGGTCTAAAGTGAATTCACAATAGCACTCATGCGGATACATGGGCGACAGAGGGCCAAGATTTGGTAAGACCTGTGAAACCTACTTTCCCTCTCAATGGCTATAATATTATTCAAGAAGTAGCTGACTTTAAGTTGAAAGGTATGACGATTATATTTCATTGAAGCGAATGTGGTGATGGTACTAATATTTCTTTCTGGAATGACGCGTGGAGGGGGGTGTGGCGTTTAAAATCTTGGTGCCTAGAATTTATATGCTTGAGTCTATGAAAGATATTCAGGTAGCTACTAAACTTTCGCATGTTGATTTGGAATGGTCTTTTCGACGCAAGTCGAGGGGTGGGGCTGAACAGATTCAAATGACGACTCTAAAAGAAATTCTTGAAGGATGCATTCTAAGTGATTCAAAAGACACATGGACGTGGTCTTTAGAGGGCTCGGGGGAGTTCTCAGTTTCTTCTATTCGGGAAAACTATGGTATGTTGCTTTCTTGCCAAGTGGTAATCGTGAAGCACTTGGGTTAAAGAGGTTCCAATCAAGATCAACATTCTCGCTTGGAAAGTTTCTAATGATTACTTGCCTACCAGATTCAATCTTTCTCGTAGAGGTATGGATATCGGCTCTATAGTCTGCCCCATGTGTAATAGTATGGTTGAATCGTCCAGACACTTGTTCTTTTCTTGCGATTTATCTAATCAGATCATGTCCAAGATCTCAGGATGGTGGGATTTGGGATATCAGGAGATTAATTCTTACGAAGAATGGACCGACTGGATGCTAAGTATTAGATTACCGTATAATCTTAAAAAGGTTTTCGAAGGCGTTTGTTACATTGTGTGGTGGTTCATTTGGGATTGGCGTAATCCAAGCGATTTTTCGGTCCAAGTCTTTCCGTAGCGAAAGTCTATGATGTTTTGATGACATTGAGTTTCTCAGGTCATTTTTATAATGGATCCGATCTAGAGTTAGAATTAATTTCTTGGATTGAGTGTTCCAAAAACCCTTATCCTAATTTCCTTTGAAAGCGTCTAAGCAGCTTGCTATTTATTTATAAAAATTGCCGTTCTATAAAAAAAGTTATTTTTAAATGTTTTTATGTTACATAAAGTTTTTATGATGGAACAATGATATGAATATAATGATAGATTTGGTGAGCAATTACTTTCAGTGGTACTTTTGCTCACAGGCCTCTTTTTTAGACCAGTGATTTTGGTAATAATGTGAAGGCGACAATATACACATATATTTCTAAATATGTATGACCTACTCTTAGATTTATTAATTTAGATATTCGATGCCGACAAAACTGGAATATGGTTATGGCTTTATAATTTCGTGTAAAAGTGAAATTTAACCATATAGTAAGGTAACGGTTATACTAATTTGGAATATTATCTTTTCACCTTTTTAATTGATTTGACACACATAGAGCATTGCTTATTGAGGGTCGTATCACCCTTAAATAGATATTGGCACCTCCTTATTTTTCTAATTTTATTTTTAATTTTTCTTGAATTTTGTTATAAAACTAAAGAACTGAAAGTACATAAAAAAAATATAAAATTTAATAAGTTAAAAGTGTTTAAAGACAAAAAAATTATTTTTGCTTTTAACATTATGAATAAATGTGAGTGAGGGGTACCACTCACCACTAGACGTAACCCTAACAACACATGAACACAACATAAAACTAGTAGTAAACTGATATGAGAATATTCAGAATGATCAAATGCGAAAACCACATTGTTGTTATGTATTTATGCTCGTTTCGTGTATTTCTAATGAAATTATTCTCGTACTCCATCGTTCGATATAGATAGCCACTTCATAATCAACAACAATACGTTATACAAACAGATCTGGTGGAGGTTATCCTCGCAAGCTTTGGATGTACTTAACAGAAAGCATTTTTTTTACCCAAAGTAAAATAAAGTTACACAAGATAATAAATCCCTCACGCTGGAAATATATATAAGTACATTGATCTGATCACATGTACGAGCTAGAAATCAATCTCTCTTGCATAATTTCTTTCTAGGAATAATTAGCCAGTTTCATTGTCACGTTACAAGTGTATGATATTTAATTTTTAATCTTATAATAATTTAATCTGTAGAAATTCAATTATACTAGCTAATTAAGTGGTGTCTTTTTTCTTAAGTTAAACGCTTACTCAGTCGTACATAACATTTGCACATTGTCTTCGTCATATTCTAATTTACTCAATGTCTCATATCTGCCCAAACATAAAGGTAGTTGCACTAATGGTCTCTTAAAGACAAATCTATCGTCACAAGTTATGCTTTCTGTTAGGAAGTGAGAACAAATAAACCTATAAAAAGGGTAAAATGAACAAATATTATTACTAACACTTGCAGTTGTACGTAATTTTTAGTCGTTGTTATAATATATTTCATGCATGCATGTGTTATCTGAAAGGTACAATTTTTTTGTATTATCGACTTATCGTTATACATAATTTTCACACCTGATGAGTTAGGTCTCTAGTAACTAGTAATAACCGATTTGATAATTACTGATACATGAAAACTATTGAAGGTAATAAGTTTTCCTTGTCCATTTCATTCAAATGCATATGACTTATATAGATTTACAAAATAGAGGCTTGAGCCTATCAACAAGAATACTAGATAATGATTGATACTAATCTTAATTGTGACTCATCCTATCACACGGATAAGGATTGATACTAATCCTATCACACAACTAATGATTTGATAAATCATCCAAATGTATCAACTAATACGCCCCTGCAGTTGGAGCGGGAGGAAGTCGGACGCTCAAACTGGATCGAAATTATTCAAACAAAGCTGAGGGAAGTCCTTTGGTGAAGATATGAGCATACTGGTAGCGAGAAGGTACATGTAGAACTCTAACCTGACCAGCGGTAATCATATCACGGGCGAAGTGAATGTCGATCTCAATGTGTTTCGTCCGTTGATGTTGAACAGGGTTGGCAGACATATAAACAGCACTAATGTTATCACAGTAGATAAGAGTTGCAGTCGATAAAGGAGAGTGTAGCTCACGAAGAAGATTACGAAACCATGCAGTCTCTGCCACAACGTTGAACATTGTCTCATCTATTTTTAAGGGATGGCCGGGTATATAAAAGGATAAATGGGTAAAAAAATAAATAATACATAAAGATGGAAATTTCAAAAAAATTGCTATATAAAAGTCAAAAGTTTAGTAGGCTACTTTTGCTTTAGTCCACGGTCTTCATCGTAACTAAATCTATAAAAAGGTGTAGATTGACGAGAACAAATTGATCTCGAGTGCTTTTTAGTATCGGTTATTGTTCATCTGATAAAAAATAACTTTGACGACTCTCTTGGCTAGTGGAGCCACTACAACATTCGGGAAGCCAGCCTTGGGGAAGCCGCGTCAGTATTTGATTCCCCGGCGACAATCCCCGACGACATCATGGGCCCTACAATATTTTCAGTCAACAAAATTTATGGTTTGTCAAATCTTTTCCCCGGCGACATGTTCACAGGGAAAGATTTATCATTAGCTATTTAATTAATTAATTAATTAATTAATAATAGTCAATAAAAGTCAAATATGGGGAAACTTTTTTCCGGCGACATGTCGCCGGAGAAAGTATTTACTCAGTTGACTATGTTGAATGGGGAGATACATTCCCCGGCGACATGTACCACTTTCCCCGACGACATGTCGAGATGCTATCATTATACATGAGATGTTCAACGAAGGAGTCGAGATGATATCATTATACATGAGATGTTCAACGGAGGAGTCGATATGGTATCGTTGTACATGAGATGGAGTCGAGATGGTATCGTTGTACATGAGATGTTTAACGGAGGAGTCGAGACGCTATCGTTATACATAAGATGTTCAACGGAGGAGTCGAGACGGTATCGTTATACATGAGATGTTCAACGGAGGAGTCGAGACACTATCGTTGTACATGAGATGTTCAACGGAGGATTCGAAATGGTATCGTTGTACATGAGATGTTCAACAGAGGAGTCGAGATGCTATCGTTGTACATAAGATGTTCAACGGGGGAGTCGAGATGCTATCGTTGTACATGATATGTTCAACGAAAGAGTCGAGATGCTATCGTTCTACATGAGATGTTCAACGGATGAGTCGAGATGCTATCGTTGTACATGGGATGTTCAACGTAGGAGTCGAGATGCTATCTTTATACATGAGATGTTCAACGGAGGAGTCAAGAGAATATCATTGTACATAAGATCAAGTCTTTCTCAAACACATATCCCAATGCAATGCTGGAAGGATTCCCAACATTGTTTGCTGTAAACTCATTCTTTTGGTCAAAACGACTAAGTGTTTCCCGAGGACATGTTATCGGAAAAACTCACCGCCAAAAATCCTTTTATGATAGGTCCTCGGGGAAATATCACACACCTTTATCATAAAAGCATATATTATCCTAACAACCACCACCACACAACACATTCTTATCATCACAACTTAACCATCAAAACACACACACATACACACACATACTATTATTATGAAGATGTTGCAACACGAAGCTTTTGCGTGTCGTTGTGAAAATGGAGATGTAGTTTTGAGAGAATCGTATCAACCTCACACGCTTGGTCAACTATACTATGCATGTCCTTTATCAAGGGTAAACAATTACATGTTTTTTATTTGTGTAATATATAAATAATTTGGTTAGTTGTTAAAAATTATTTTATTTACTCTTTAACAGCCTCGAAAAAACAAGTTTGGATGTAATTTTTTTTTGGAAAGATGAACGAGTCCGTCTACTGGTCGCTTCTCTTGGAGTTTCAACGAGTCTAATTTCTTCTGCAATACCTTCAACACCTCCAAGTGATTCTCTGAGACCTTCTAGAAATGCAGAGTGCTCAAACTGCAAGCTTTTGCTTGGAAAGATAAAGGTACTCGAGGCAACAACAGAAATGTATATGCATCCGGAACAACACACACTTAATTTAACTGCACTACTTCACGAAGTTTACAATGACACGGGAAAACTCGGTTTGGAGTATTTTGTCATTTGGAATGTAATTCGTATGCTTCAATGTTTAAACTTTTATCGATTTCTAATGTAATTCGTATGCTTTAGTGTTTAAACTTTTATCGATTTGTAATGTAAACCGTATGCTTTAGTGTTTTAAACTTTTATCGATTTGTAACTTAATTCGCATGCTTTAATGTTTGAGCGTTTATCGATTTGTAATTTAATTCGTATGCTTTAATGTTTGAACGTTTATCAATTTGTTATGTAATTTGTATGTTTTACTTCTTTGTTAGTTTAAGTCTGCACAACGTGGTGTAGAATGCGTAACAATCCTTAATGGTAGTTTCGAAAGCTTCCGAACCAACTGGAAAGTTCAGAAATGACAAGTGGTTTTGTAGTTTAACATCGGGATATAATCACTAGAAAACAAAATGCCCCCCCCCCGTCATTACCGTTAATCACACCAGTGAAAGAAGTTAAAACTTGGTCAAAAGTTTTTCCCGGGACAAGTCGCCGGAGAAACCTTGGCGGGAAACACCTCGCTAAAAAAAATTTAGTCCACGTTTTGGTCAAACACGGCCAAACTTTTCCTTAGAGACATGTCGCCGGAGAAACTCGAGCGGGAAACGTTACCGCCAAGATTTTTTATTCCAATTTTGGTCAAACTTTAACTAAATATTCTCCGGCGACATGTCCACCGGGAAACATTTGGTCAGCTTGACCAGAAAAGTCTAACACAATAAGTGCCACGTCGGATGTGGGTTTTGTCGCCGAAGAAACTTTCGTCGCCCATTCCTTTTTCTTGTAGTGAGCGAGTGAGCATAAGCTCAAACTCGAACCAATAATGATATTTTATCCACGAAATCTTACTGATAGGTCATAGATTTTTGTCGAAAATAAGTATCATCAATCTTGATCTTGACTGGAACCAAATACCACGATCGTACCAAACTACCAAAAATATATTGTTTGTCATTAAAAGAAATCTATATATTTCGCCATCAGCATAATATATATCAATTTTACACATACACGTAATTAAAGATATTACTGTACATATTACGAGTATAAGACAAACACAAGA
>BQNB010073932.1:3861-31958 GCA_026074375.1 Tanacetum coccineum
CTAGCATAGTGTATAGGCCTAAAGTGTTTTTCATGACGTTGCCCCAAGACTGCACCTATGGCAAAGTCGCTTGCATCGCTCATAAGCTCCAAGGGTAAGTCCCAGTCTGAGGATCGGCATCAAATTCTACAACTACAAAGTCGGTCGAGAATTGGAACTTTCCTACTTTTACGTCGACATCTTCGGCGATACCGATCGGTTGGGTAATCGAACGGTCCGCAAGTTCAAGAGTCATACAAGTAGGAGTGAGTTCCAGAAGAGAAAGCATTTTCCACACGGATAATGGCATGAGATTTATGCTAGCGCCAAGATCGGCCAAGGCTAAGCACTCATCCATTCCAGGAAAATTACACGGAATGAGAAATTTGTTGGGGTCTCCAAGTTTTTCGGGTAACTTTTTGAGGAGAACCGTCGAGCAATGCTCATTCAACGGAGTTCTAGCCATTTCACTTAATTTTTCTTTGTTTCAAATCAAACTCTTAAGTGTCAAAACAAATTTAGGCATGAGAATTAAAGCATCCGCAAAGCTAATTTTGAAATGTAAATCTTGAAAGATTTGGTAAATTTTCTCAATTTGATTGTTAGCTTTTTCGCGGATCTTTTGGTCATTAAGTCTAGACGGATATGGAATTGATGGTTTTGAGTTAGGCTTCGGAACACTAACTGGAGCAACAACAGGCTTAGAATTTGGTACATGAGGTTGGACAAACGGAGGTTGGACGTCTTTGGTACTTCCGTTATTAGTAGGAGGCACCGTGTCCTTTGTCACCTCGGTTTCACGTTCCACTACTTTAGGAGGAGAAGAAGAAGTAGTAGGAATCGTGGGTCCTTGATAAGCAACACCGCTTCGGGTGGTAATACCCTTCAAATCTACCTTCGGGTTAGTAATGGTATTACTAGGGAGTGTACCCGAACCTGAAGTAGAAGCGGTATTGGAATTCACGAATTTGGAAAGCATGTCCGTTAAATTGGTCATTTGATTTTGCAAGTTTTGATTTTGATTTTGGGTTTGGGTTTTGCCCATATTTCTCATAACCGACTCATTAGCTTTGATAAAGTTTTGAAAATCAACCTTCGACACACACCTTGCTGTTTTTGGGAGCTAGAGCTTGTAGTAAAGGTTGGAGCTTGGTGAACCGAGGGTTGATTAATAGAAGGTCGATTAGACGTTTGGAGTCCTTGGTTGTAAAAGCGAGCCGCTTATTGCCCTCGGTTTTTGCACTGTAACGTGTTTTGGTTATTTTCCCTTGGTTTTGTACATGGTAGAGGAAAATCGAGGTCGAATTTGACGACAAACTTTGCAATCGGGGCTCGTAACCCCGGTATTTCCCTTGATTGAAATTAGCTGTGGCGGCTTTGGGAAACATATTTCTTGAATATTGTCACGATAAACGTTGCCAATAGGTTGGCGGACAATTTCGGTTAGAATGAAGCACCACCAATACACAATTTCCTCGACCGCTTTTATGGTAGCAGGGAGGCTTGTAATTGGTTTTTTCCTTATCGAGAAAGTAAGGCTTTCACCATATCTTTATGTGTCGGCGACATCGGGAAAATAACCTGGGGAATAATTGCTCGACTCACTTTGGCAACAACTGGTTCTTTATAACGTGAAGTAAGAACTTTCGATTTGCTCTCATGATATCTTAGGCAATCTCAGGCATTTTAATCCAAAAAATTAATAACCCGCGGCCGGGGGGAATTTCAACGAATTCATTGATCATTAAGAGTTCAAACATTGTAGAAATGAACGTGTTGAATGTAAACTCCAAAAATCCATGATGTGGCATGCCAACAAGATCATTGAATCTCCCATGCCTCGAAAAAAGTTTCAGCAAAACTTTGTTGAAATCTCGTGATTTCATTTTGAAAGGTTTGTTTGTTTTAAAAGGATGGAAGAATTATGTTATGAATGTTGAAACAAGATCACCCCATGTAAGAATCGATCGAGGAGTTCCTTTTTGACCCAAATCCGGGGCGGACACGCTCGAGGGAAAAGGAAAAGCATAAGCTTAACCGACGTACTCCGGACGTACTGAACTCATCGTAAAAGTGATCATTGTTGAAATAAACAATGTGAGCATGATGTCTCCTTTGTCCTGTCCCAAAAAAAAATTGTATTACTTTTTAAACAAGAGTAAGTAAACCATGCTAGCTCAAAGTTGTCCCGTGGTGATTCGGAACAACGATGGCATCCACGTACCCTCGTGGGTACTTCGAGCAATTGAGCCATATTACGATTATCGGCCATCGTAACTACGTGGGAGGAGCTTGATTTTCAAGTTGTTCACAAGATTAATGTTCCAACAAAAGTCGGGTTGACTGTAGTTGACATTTAGAATTAAGAGATTGAAACGCTTGCGCATGCACTAAAAATATAAAAGAGATAAATTTATACTAATTTTTTTCTTTTTTTATATATTTTTTTGGTTTTTAAACAATGTATTCACAATGTATTTTAATAACGGACAATGAGATAAGACACTTAAACCTAATAATCAACTCGCTACTCGTAAACAACTTTAAGAGAAAAAACGTACCAAAAAGTAGACAGAGGAGTAGGAAAGCGCTAATGCTATTAAAAAACCTTTCTCTTTAAGGGTCGTAGTTCGTTGAACGACCCGCCCTTATACCCCTCTTAGAGTTTGTTTAACTATCAAAGGTGAACCGTACCTCGCGAGAGACCACAAAAGGTAAGTTTTACGATCTATTTGTTTCGGGGAACTATTTTGATAATACATCAAATTGAAAGTATTATATTGATGGTGAATTTTATTTCTTTTTATGGATATTTTTTTAAATTTTTGTTTTTTTTTATTTTTATTTATTTATTTATTTATTTATTTTATTATATATATACTAATAAAAGAAAAATCTTTTTGTATTTTTTTTATTGAGAAAATAAGCAAAATAACTTCACACGGAAGGATCTTCAAACACAAATTGTCAAACGGCTCAACAATCGTATACAATCCTCCCCGGCAGCGGCGCCAAAAATTGACAAAGCTTTGAAGCTGACCCTTTTTAAATATATATATAAATAAATATAAAATACTTATAAATATATATAATATAAGGATAAGAATAAAAAATCTCTCAATGTAGTAAACCGAAAGTATGATTCCCGGGTCGTTATCCCCAACGAGGAATGCAATTGAAAGTCGAGAGTCGGTTTGATAATCGATGCTTGAATAGAACAAGATTTAGATAGGTTTTCTAAAACTATAGGAAAATTAATGCAAACACTTAAAAACAATTAAGGCAAAACTATTTTAAACTAAAAACGCAAAACGGGGATCCTAAAAACGCGACTAAAAACTAACTAAGGCAAATACTAACCCTAAAAATGAAAATTTGGTTTCTAAACCTCTAAAATGACAAAAATAAAATTTCTATAAAAGATTTTTATTTTTTTGACCTTTTTATAATTTTTTATGAATTAAAAACCTATTTAATCAATTAAAATTCTAGAAGATAACAATTAATTCATAAAAATCCCAAGAAATGATTTCTACTTTAGCGAAAATCTAAAATGTGATAAAAAACCAGAAAAACATTTTTCACTACTTTTTATAATTAAAAACTAATTTCTAAATTTAAATTAAAAAGCTAAAAATGAAATTTAAAATCTAAAAATGATAAAAATGATTTTAAACTTTGTAAACCTAAAACTATTTTTTTGTATTTTTTTGATTAATTAAACTATTTTTAAATGATTTTCTAAAATTTTACTCTTCGAAAAATGAATAAAAATAACAAATAAAGTTGAAAAAATCTGAAAAATTGCAGGAAAGTCCTAAAAGTTGTAAAGTTCCTAGAAAAAATAAGCTGGTTAAGCCAGCTTATGGAATAAGCCCTAAAAAGCTCAAAATAAGCTTCAAATATCTTATAACAAAAAGAGCTCAAAACGTGTATAACTAATAGATTTTGCAATGTAAAACCGAAAAAGACCCAAGGGCGAGTGGTAGTGTGTGTGTTGTGTAAAACGTTTGGTGAGAATGGTAGAGGTCCCGGGTTCGAGCCTTGCTCACCTGGGGCTTCCCCTAATCCCAAATGTTTTTTCAAATGCCATTTTTTTACAACTTTTTAAAGGGCTTAAAAATAAGCAACTTTTACAAAAACACTTTTTTTATAAACCACAAATAAGCACAGAATAAGCCCTAAAAGGGACATAATAAGCTAAACTACACTAAGAGACTTAATGCTAACTGTTTGGCTTATTAAGCACTAAATAAGCAAAGAAAACTTAAAATAAGCTAAGACAGGAACTTAACTACACCTAATAAGCACTTTTGAACAAAAATAAGCAACTAAGATAAGCCAGAATGGCAAATTCACTAAAAATCTATAAAACTTAAAAAAATTTAAACTAAAGGCAAATAAGCTCAAATAAGCTCTTAACTAAAGGAAATAAGCTAAAGGGGACTTAAACAAACCTAATAAGCTATACTAAACCTAAAATAAGCAAATGAAATAAGCTAATAAGCCTAAATAAGCAAATTAGCTTTTTGGCCAAAAATTATGAGCCAAACACCAAAAGGACTTTCTCTAGCTTAAAAAATAAGCTAAGCAAACAGATCCCACTATGGCTTAGTGGCTTATACCACCTAAAATGCATGACCATAAAACTAACAATAAACAACAACAAACAACATTTTTACAATTTTTAAATAAGCACTTAAAAAGCTTCATGAAAAAAGCATCTCACACATTTTTAAGATTTTACACTTTAGAATTTTTTTTTTGCAATCTCAAAATACAAGCTTTTGAGATTAAAATAAGACTAACAAATAGATCCTTATGAACTTAATAACTCCACAAAACAGATAAATTTGACCTCAAAGAACAAGAATCAACAATCAAAAAGCATTTTGAAATTCACAATAAGCCATAGAAAGCAAATAAAAAAGCAATTTCTCAAACTTTTTGAACACTTAGCAATTTTGGCAGACTTAGCAAAAGCAACCAACAAAAGCATGTCTTATTGTCTTTGTTACCTAAGGTGTTTTAAACAACTTTTCACAAACACAAAAACATCTCCAAACCTCAAGATTCAAAGGCATAATCAAACAAGCAAATAAAATGAGCTATAAGCTCTTAAATTCGAACCACAATTTCTTAAAACTTTAAAAATGAGATTTACTACTTAAAAACTTAAACAAACTAATTTTTACCCCTACTTCTAGTCTAAGTTGACTCAAAAGCATAAAGTTATTTTTAACCCATTTTGACCCATTTTAAAGCTTGACCCAAACACTCCTTTAAAAACTATTTTGGCATTTTTTTAAAGAGATTAATGCTTATTTAAAGCACAAATTCAAGAGACCAGATATTAAATAAGTTAAACAAACAATATTAAGCAAATTCCAATAACCAATAAGCACTTAAATAAGCTAAAACAGATTGTGCAACTCAATAAGCTATTTAAGATAGAATTTAAGAAAACTTAAACAAATGATTATGAAACAATAAGCAAAAAAGCATTCACAAACATCAAATAACATAAAAAAGCATAAATAAACAGCAATAAGCAAGAGATAAGCAAAATAAGCAGTTGAATAGTAAATAACCTAAAAAATGGAAAAATGGAAACTTATAAAGGCCCTTGCTTAAACAGGTCAAATGAGCTTAAAAGAGTTTATCTACAAGCTTTAGCTTATCAAAGATAAGCTAGTAGTGTCCATAAGCCCATCCAAATTTAGCTTATCATCCATTAAGCTGTGGTATTTGTGGGTGATATTTTTTAGTGTTTTTTGTAAAAATTTCTTAAAAACTTTATATTTAAATGAAAACAGATTAATAATATGCTTAAATAAGAGCTTAAAAAACACAGCTTGTGAAATGCTTCAGACAATAAAAAAATTCAGAGATAACTTAAAAACTTGAAATTCTCATTAAGATAAAAAGTTTACAAGCTTGGAAATTGAAAGACAATAATTTAATGACCTAAAAATAAGCTGAAAAATTACGCCTTGGTGATAAACTTAAGTAAAAAAATCTCTACCTAAGGCATACAAATGAGCCTATTTATAACAACCAAAGAAGATTCTAGGCACTTGTCATCGTATGTGAGAGCTTCCTGCGGTGTGGTGTTGTGTAGAGGGATCGCAAGAATCAACCAAAGCCTCCAACAATGAGTAGTGCCCAAGTTCTAGATCTTAACCAATGATCTCATGTCTTGTTCTTGGACGAATAGGGGTTTATGGGATTGCCAAAGTGGCAATTGGTGGATAAGGTGTGTAAAGTTTGTTGGTTCGACATAGGGGATCGAGAAAAAGGGATATGGTCTTGTCTGGTAGTGAGGACAGGACACAACCTGGAATATGTACAGTGTACGCAAGCCTATATTGAATGTATTTCGAAAAAGCACGAATGGTCCCTGAGGTTTATATGTTAATATCTATCATAGTCCTTA
This sequence comes from Tanacetum coccineum, assembly GCA_026074375.1. NCBI lineage: Eukaryota > Viridiplantae > Streptophyta > Magnoliopsida > Asterales > Asteraceae > Tanacetum > Tanacetum coccineum. Next base: position 10,277 of record BQNB010073932.1, read on the forward strand.
AGTGGTGCAACTTTGGTCCTTGAGGTAGGACTAACGGGGTAAACTTAAAAAGGGTTTGGGGTTAACGGGAGTGTTATAAAGGGGTTTGGGCTTTTTGGCTTGGGCCAGATATAATATAAAAAGACTTGGGCTTTTTATAGGTTTATAAGTATAAGTGGGCCTGACCCGAGCCCACTAGGTGGTACGGTGGCCCACTTTTTGACAATTTAGGTACGGTTTGTTTTTTTTGATGCTTTACCAATGCCACTATCCCCGTTTTGAATTTGACTTTGACTTTTTTTTTTTTTGTTGACTTTGACCATGGTCATTTTGACTTCTCAGGTCTTATTCGTCTCGGATTGCTCCGATTTTGTCGTTTTTGGCTTCGATTTTGTCCTTTTCTTAAATATCCGTTTCCTGCATAATACAAATGCAAACATACAAATACAATGTATTTTTGGTACGTTTTTGGTCATTTAAGTCTGTTTTTAGTGGTCAAAAGTATGTGTAATTAAACACATACCACATCACAAAATCGTTTCCCTAGGTTTGATTGGACCTTCTGTCCATTCCATATCCTCTATTCCCCCTAGTAGATTTGCTCTATACATTTTTGCATACCTAACTTTCTTTAACTGTTTTTCATGATTTTCAGTTTTTGCAAAACTCTATTTTTAGAGCAGAGTAATAAAACATTTTCTTTTCAGGCATAGCTTAGACTCAACTTGTCCTTGTCATTTGACACCCAATCCCTCAATAATTGGGGCACCATCATTCTTCCTAACTTTCTTAGGTTCTACTTCACTAACACTCTTATTAGTGTTAGGCCCAAAGCCTTCAACAAAGATACTTTTGTCATGTGATACTTGTTCTTTTACCAAAGACTTATCAGAATTTTCCTTAGAATTATCTGATTCATTTTCACAAACAACATTAGACTCTTGCTACTATTCGGTCGAGGACCATAACTTTGAATTCAGGCTCTTTGAATTAACAAGACAGAATTAAGACACTCTAGCTTGTTGGTCTAGAATAAATAAAGGATGAGGTGGAGGAACTGCCTATAACCCAAAACTTTTTACTTTTTGTTAGTTAATTGACTTCCTAACAAACTGATCTAAGTCTTTTGAGCCTTATCAAATTTCTTAAATTTAAAATCAATGACAATCGCTCTTTTTCTTGCATAACTTTTTCAAACTTCTTTTTAAGACATATTAATTTCATATTGTTTGCATGCTACTCTCTTTTAAGGAACAACAACTTCGATTCTTCACTAAAAAGAACCTCATTCTTTTTATATGTGATAATTTGATCTTCTAGAGTTGCTAAACCTCTTTTATAAGTAGCTGCTTTAAATTCAGATTCATTAAGCTTAACAAGCAAATCATCACACTGTTTCTTAAGAGTTTCATAGTTTTTCAGACAAGTTTTAGAGCAAGTTTTATCAGTGTATACCTCTGAGTCTGAAAATGCCATTAGAGCCATGTTTGTCTGAACTTGTTCTTCTGCCATGTCACTCCAATCAAAACCTACACCATCTATAGCCAACATTGCCTTTGAAGATGTGTCTTCATTGTTTCCTTGCTTCCTGGTGTTGTCTTGATTTCTGAACTGACCTTCCTTGCTTCTTGGTGCTCTGCACTCCCTAGCAAAGTGTCCCAACTTATGACAGTTGTAACACTCCACCTTAGATTTATCATACCCAGCAATGTCATTAGCATTAATGAAAATCTTCTTGCATGTCCTCTGATAGTACTTCTTTGCCCTCACACTTAGCAAAGAGAGTTGCCACTTTAGATCCATTGCTTCTAAATCATCTTCATGAATTTGCTCTAAGTCCTGGTGTAGGACATCAGAACCAATGGGATTTTCAACCATGAAAGCATACACAGTATTATCACTAACACTTGCAGTACAAACTTGTGGACTGGTAGCATTAACACTAGGGCTAGCAGCACTAACTTGTGGACAAGCAGTGTTAGCATCATTGGTACTGCTAGTGCTTGGTGCAGTCATGAAGGCCAAGTTTTGACCACCACTAGATGTACCAACAGTTTTCTTTACCTTTTGTTCAACAATTTTGAAATTGTTGTACAAATCATCTATACTCATAGTCTCAACCTCAGGCTTATTCATCCAAACAACTACATGAGTGTTCCACTCAGGTGGTAAGCTGCTTAAAATTTTTAAGTTTAAGTCTTCTTGGGCAATGATCACACCCAAGATAGCAAGCCTACTGACTATCTTCTGAAGCCTATTGAAAATAGAGTCAAGAGACTCTGCACTTGTTGCACTGAAATTCTCATACTGTTGCTTCAAGAGAGTTTTCTGAGTTTTCTTGGTAGCTGCATTACCTCCAAATCTTGTTTCAATGGCAGCAAACATAGATTTAGCATCTGGATACTGACTGAATGTTAGTTGATGTTCATTTGGAAGTGCCATGAGTAACAAACCCCTAGCTTTGACATCATTCTTTTTATTTGTCTTCTCTTCTGCAGTTGCAGGTGTAGACATCTTTGTAACTGTTATGCCATTCTCCTGAGATGTTTGAGGTACTAAGACCCATGAATCACCATTTTCTATCACCTCCCAGAGTGCATAGTCTTGGATCTGGAAGTACTGCTTAATCCTAATAACCCACATCTCATACTCACCCAATTTGAGTATGGGAAGCTTTGCAGTAGGACCACTATTTGTTTATTCAAGCTCCATGTCTTATAGATCAAAGTTTCTCAAAGCAAAGCTCTAATACCACTTGTTGATCCCAAATCTAGATTGATTCCTTAGGTTGTCTAAGGTTAAATTATCTTGGATAAATCCAAAATAACTTGTTGTAGAAACTTTGTATGTATATTAAAGTATATGCGGAATCTACACCTTAATACTCTAGAAGTAAAATCAATGAAACAATAATCTTGAATAAACAAAGATATAACCAAACGCTCTACTATTATTAGATCAATAATACGAGTACTCTTAACTTAGTACGGGGGTTTACAACCTTGAAGCTTTTCTTAATCGAATTCGACAACTATGAAAACTGATAATGATGTGATTATGTGTTTTTGTGATATCTCAACTAATGCCCTAGAGCCTCCTTTTATAGACTAAGGAGTCCTAGTCGGCTTATAATACATTCCTAAGATATCTCAATCTTTTCTAAACATAAACGTAATCTTCATAAATAAATACATTATGTATATCTTGTACACAAATATCTTAACACTTATCTTCACACGTATTATTGTTCTCCAAACAAACTTTATCTTTTTAAGTCGTCTTTATCCTCTTAACAGTAGAAAGTATTCAAACAGTTTTAATCCTTCCACCAGCAGCACTGAGAAGCAGTAACTTCTAAGAATCTATGAAGTCTTTTAAGTCCCAACAATGCTTGTTGGGACAAGTTCATCTTTTTTGTTTGTGACAACTGTAATACCACATTTTTTGGGTACACAGTGAATGGGACTTACCCAAGGGCTATCGGCGACTGGATATATAATACTAGTGTCAAGAAGTTTAACGATTTCTTTCTTAACGACTTCTTGCATGTTTGGGTTTAATCGTCTTTGTTTTTAACAACTGGCTTTTTGTCTTCTAAGAGTTGAATTTTATGTTTGCAAAAAGACGGACAAATTCCAGGAATGTCTGTTGTTTTCTAAGCAAATGCTTGCTTGTGTCTTTTTAAAACAGATTTGAGCTTATTTTTGTTTTGCTTAGAAAGCTGGGATGATATGATTACAGGAAGAAAAGAGGGTTCTTCCAAGAATACATATTCAAGGTAATTAGGAAGAGGTTTCAGTTCAAGATCCAAAGGATGTTTTTCAAGAGATGTCTTGATTTTATAATCGGTGTTAAAGGTGATCTTTTCGAATGGCGGTTCTTTGGTGTCGGATTTAGATTCAGAGTTTCCTTCGATATTCATAGCCATGAATTCATCGAATTCAACAAAGAGTTTTTCTTCAAGAATAGTTCCCTTGATGGAATGAAGGATTTCACTCCCTTTATCGAGAAGAGCATCAAAATCTTCTTCTAAGATTTCATCAATAACATCAATGCTAAAACATGTATCATCATTTGAATAAGAGTTTTTCATTGCGGAATCGATTGAAAAGGTCATTCGTTCAGTACCAACTCCAAGATTAAGTTGTTTTTCTTTTACTCGAATCACTACATCAGTAGTATGGAGGAATGGTCTCCCTAAGATTAGAGGAACTTTACTGTCATCTTCCATTTCGAGAATAACAAAATCCACAAGCAAGGTAAATTTACTAACCTCAACGAGCATATTTTCTGCTATTCTAATAGGGTGTTGGAATGATCGTTCGGCTAACCATACGCTCGTTTTAGAAGGTTTGAGAGTTTTAATGGATAATTTCGCATATAGAGAATATGTCGTGAGATTAATGCTAGCACCAAGGTCGGCTAAAGCATTGCACGAGAAAGCTTTGCTAAAAGTGAAAGGAATAAGGAAACTTCTAGGGTCTCCAAGTTTAGGTGGAACTTTGTTTTGAATCATAGCAGAACTTTCATCGCTCAGGAAATCAGATGAGATTTGTTCAAACTGGTGCTTATTGCTTACAAGTTCTTTGAGAAATCTGCCATAGTTTGGCATTCCTGCTAAAACATTGACAAGAGGTACATTGATTCTAATGGCTCGAATCATGTTGAGGAATTTACCATATTGGGCTTCCATTTTCTCTTTTCGAAGGCGTTGAGGATATGAAATTTTTGGTTTGTATGGTTTAGGTATTAGATTTTCTTTGGCTAGTTTTGGAATTTGAGATTTCAGTTGAGGTGTAGATTCTTCTTCTTCATCCTCGCTATCGAAGTTGATAGGAGTTTCATAATCATTTTGTTGATCATTTGGGTTAGTAGGTGGGTCATAGGATTTACTACTCCGTGTAAATACGGCATTTACATGCTCATTTCAAGCTTGCGGTGGTTGATAAGGTTTAGATGAGCTACCTTTTAGGTTTGGTTAAGTGTTACTAGGAAGAGATCTAGATTGCTTGTCAGCTAATCTATCGAATTTGGCTTCTAGGTTCTGGATTGATGCTTGATGATTTTTGGTTGTTGTTTCCAGTTTGGTTTTAACATCCATAAAAGTATCTTTGACAAGAGAATTGGTTGATTGTTGAGCTTTTATGAATTCGCTTAAGTGTTTTTGAAGGTTGGTTTATCATCAGAATTGGATCGATAGTTGTCTCGATTGTAATCGTTTCGTCCGCTTAAACGCCAATTATCGCGATTTGAGTCACGGTTGCGGTAATCATTGTAAAAACGAGTATGTTGGAAGGTTTGCATAAATTTTGGTTCTGCTTCAGGAGACATAGGCTTGTCATCTTCATCATATTCAGGTATCGAGTGACTTAAACAGGATTGCATTTTTTTGTACCGAGAGTCTATTTTCATGTCATGGCATCCATTTGAGCCATAACTTTGTTAGTATCAGAGTTAATGCTACCTTCATTAGTGAAAGCAATAGTTTTCTTTAGAGAAGATTTTGTTTTTTGGTTTTTAGCCCAATCGAGCTTGAGTAAGACTTTGACTTCGAGGAGTTGATAAGCTTGGTTTGGTGTTTTATAGAGGAAAATTCCACCAGCTGCGGAATTAAGAGCTTCTTGGGTTATTTCGTTGAGACCGTGATAAAAGATTTTAATAATATTTCCTTTGGTGAGATTGTGACCATGACAATTTCTGAGCATTTCTTTCATACGGAACCAAGCTTCAGTTAAAGTTTCATTTTCAAGTTGAGAAAAGGCTCAAATTTCTCTGAGGAGTCGCTCGAATAGAGCTAGCTGAAAGAATCGGCTAATGAAAGTGGTACGAAGTTCATCCCACGTTTCGATGGTTCCTTCGTTGAGTTTGTCAAGCCAAGTTTTTGTTTCACCCGTGAGTGATAGGGGAAACATCATTAAACGGACGGCTTTATTTTTGGTGTCTTTGTATTTAAACATATCACATATTTTGAGAAATTCATGAATGTGTTTGTGCATATCAGTTTTAATTCTACCATCATGTGGAAAACTAGAAGGGGGTGAATAGTTTGTCGCTTTTTAATTTAAGGTTTATGTTTGTTTGTAAAATTTAGATTCGACTTTATGTGATTTCAACACTTGCACAATATGATCAATATACTTATCTAAACAATCAATAGAATGATATGAGAAAGTAATGTAAGACAAGAGATAAGAGTAGGAACAATCAAACCACAACATGAGGATTTATAGTGGTTCGGTAACGAAGCACCTCTTCGCCCTAAGCACCAAACTCGAGAGTTTTCTTCACTATGTTAACAAGCTCCCTTTAGGCGGAGAAAACCGTACACAACGTTGCTTATATCAATTTCCAACACTAAGCTAGATGTCAAGTTCTAATCTTAGCTAGAACCAATCTATCACAACACAACTTCACGACTTGTTCACGACTTCACAACTTCACGACTTCTTTACAACTTCAAGACTTCTTCACAACTTCACTTCACCACACTACTTATATCACAATTATCTAACACTACTTGGTAAGATCACCACGATCTAACTATACTTACAAAGATCACCAAAATCTAACTACTACACACAAATACAAGATATACAATTGATTTACAAATTTGTGATATACAAGATTGTAATACACACTTGAGGTGAAATACTCTTTCACTTGATGATGAATGTATCCTTCTCTTGCACTTGAGGAATTGAGCTTGGATCACTTGGAAATAAAGCTTTATGATTAAATAATCAAAGGATTTTAGTGAGATGTTGTGGCTGGTTTTTAGAACAAAAGAAAGAGTGCAAAAGGTTAGAAATTTGGGAATAAGTCCAGTATTTTATAGACAAACTGAGGGAGCGTCTCCTAGGGGCGTCCCCTTCTCTAACAACGCGTCGGGGCGGCTCCCCTTAAAATTCGGCCAGCCCGAGACTATCTAAGGGGCTCGGGGGATGAGATGGAGACATAAAGAGTTGAAGTGGGGGGGTTGTGCCCTAGACTAGGGCTCCCTAGTTTGTCTTTTGTGTAGGGGGGATTTTCTAGAACTTTTCTAGCCATTTTAGGTCCGAAAATTTGAATTTCAAAATGTTTATTTTGAATAAAACATTTCTTTTAATTGTAGAAAATGTTTTGTAATGTTTATAAAAATGTTTACAACATTTTATAAAAGTTTGAGGTTGAATAAAAATTTCCTTTGATCATAAAATGCATTAAGCATTTATTTATTCATACCTTTAAGTGATATAATTATCGAAATGAAAATTTACTACTAATTACTTGTTTACGTTTAATTTTACATTGAACGTTTTTATATTTTGTGATTATCAAAACGTAAAGATGTGAAAAATATTAATAATGTTTTTAGGCATTATATTTTGTCAACAATCTCTCCCTTTTTGATGATTACAAAAATTAAAGTCATTAAATGTAAAATTATTTTTAAACAAGTATTTAGTGAGTTTTATGTCATTTCTCCCCTTTTTTGTAGAATCAAAAAGACATCGTCGAGAATTGCTAGTTAGATCGATGGAATAATTGCTCCCCCTTGATGTGTGCTCCCCCTCGTTTGAGGGCACCAAGGAATCGAGCAATGGTTTCTTGGCTACAAAAACGAGTTAGAACAATACAAAAATTTCTAACATGTAGCAAGAGGGAAAAATATGGCATACTAGTAATGCAACCAACAATAATTATCCCATTGAAGTAAAATAGTGTGTGAACCACACTCATGCATACATAAGAAAAATAGATAACATGCTAACATACATGAAAATTTTAAACTACAAAGAGTCCTAAAACTAGTAAAGCTCCATAGGACTTGCTTGCAAAATGGTGGATGGACAATTATTTGAGAAGACAAACATAGAGTATGTTTAGTTTGGTGAAGATGGTGGAGGTGGTGGAATGATGGTTGTTGGTGGTTGTGAGAGCAGTTTCAATATATGAAAACATATATTGAAGTTCATCTCTCAATCTAAATATAAGAGTACGATTGTGAATGCAACACAAGCATGAATCTCCATGTGCCTCAAGAAGGTTCCAAGGAATGGGATAACCAACAATAGGTGGTGAAGGTGATGGAGTATCAAATTGGACATCAAGTGGGGTAATTGATGAAAGAGTGAGAGTGATGTCCATTGATCATTTATTCTTTGAGTTGGAGTGGTGGAGCAACTCTTGGAGGTGGAGATGTTAAGTGGGTTTACCGTAACCATTGGGTGAAAGTGATGTTGAACATAAATAAGGATGGGAGCTTTGGGTATGTAGTCAATTGAAGATGAGGAAGTATCTTTGGTTGATTGTGTTTCAGAGGGTGCATTAGGAGCAGATAGTTAAAGTATGGGTAATGAAGTTTTTGTGTCATTATGGGTTAAGTCCACAAACAATTGTTTTGGTGGAATGATGTTGATTTTTGGTCTCTTAGAGGCTTTGGAAATGGAAGCTCTAGTGGATGTCATGGATATTGATAGTGGTTAGTGTATGATTTGGTGGATGATGTGTATGTGAGGAATGAATCATTTGGAATGGATTTATGGGAAGAGAATGGATTGAAAAAGGAATGAATTTAAACTAGTTTAGGTTGTTCCAAATTGTGTTCGAGCATTTTGGGCAAAGATAGCTGAGACTAGGTAAAAGAGTGTCAAAAAATAGGAAAATACTGTTTTACCCGTGATTCACTAGGGCGGTCCCGTTAATTAGGGGGTGGTCCCCTTAATTAGGGGGCGGTCCCCTTAAAGATAAGGGGGTCGCCCGTTATGAATTAAGGGGGCCGCCCTCTGTTTGCTTCCATTTTTCACAGAAAAATAATTTTTCTTAGAATTTTTGTGAGAGTATTTCTGTTTTGGTTATTTGCAGCAAGCCCTATTGAGTTGTATGAGCACATTTAATCATATAGCATGTAATAAACATATTAAGTCATGAAACCAAAGTAGCATAACTAAAACAACTAAAGGTTTAAACTATCATAGCAAACAAGTACCTAAAGATAACCAACACATAAGTCTTTCTGAATACATCGGATAATCACCACACAAGTTGTTAAGAACATATACATAATCAAGTTAAAAGTTGTCTTAAATTACATTTAGACATCTAGCTCACTTCACTCATATGTCCTTCACTTCTCTTACCTTGCTAAACACTCCTTTTAGTGCCTTTCCAAATGACTTGAACCCTTCGCGCATCTCCTTAGGCATTTGTTGCGTTTGGTTGAGCAAGGTGGTTTGTCGTTCAAAGAGAGTTTCATCGGTTTGTTTGGAAGCGAAAGGCATTTGGTAGTTTTGGTAGTTGAGAGGACCAAGAGAGTTAAGGTAGGTGGTAGGAGATGGAGTACTTGCACGAGAAGTTTCAACATCATCATCATCATCATCATCGTGTTGATGCGATGACGTGCCTTGATGATGAGGAGATGAAGAAGATACAGAATGACGTGCCTTGCTACGATCACTTCGAGGTCGTCGAGTTTGTTTTAGGGCAAGAGGACGCATGACTCGATCAACAATGTCACAAATGCCATTGTCAAGATGAGGATACGTTTCCACGACGTGTCGATAAAGACGAGTAAGAAACATGCCATATGGAAGATTTGCGGTTGGAGTAGCTCTAGCACATTGGATTCTTTTGATGAAAAAATAAGCAAGATTGTATTGTTCTTCGGCAACAACATAATACAACACGTGAGCAAGACAGGCGGGAAGATGGTCCCGATGTCCTCCTAGTCCGAACACATTCTCTAGAATGAGTTCTTCCCATTGCTTCATGTTGGGGCTTAATTGTTTGGTGAGAATTTGATTTGGATTGAGAGAGACCGTTTGAATTTTAATGATACGGTCTACCATGACACGTTCCAATTCAAGAAGTCGATGAATGTCGTCGGGAGTCGGAAGATCGGTGCAATATGGTCCCTCGGTTTCTCGAGAATACTCAAGAGATGCAAGGTCCCACTCGTTTATAAAAACTCTTGACTGTTTAATAGGAAATTTTAGAGATTTGAACCGAAATGAGCCCAGAGTAAGAGAGTTAGAATTCGTGTTGAATCATAACATAGCATGACACGAAAGCCATATTCATCGGTTTGTATTGTGACATGACAATACGAAGTCATATAATGAATCTTGGAACAATCGAGCATTGAATTGAAAGAGACAATTGAACGTATGTTAGTAAAGAGAAGCTCGATATTTGTTGGGATTTATAGTAGGCTTTGATCCAACAAAAAACTACATTCGTGAAATGTTGCAGTTTTTCAATAGGTTTGTATAATTGGAGGCATGGTAGGAGATGCCGGGAATTTATGGATACTTTTGGTATGGTAGGATTTGCTGAGAGATATATCGGTGTAGTAGCTTTCGGCATTTTGACACCTAAACAATTAGCCACAACATATAATGTTCCCCAAAAAAATTATATTAAAGAGTAAAATGACAATTGGAAAAATGACCATATGTGGGAACAAGGATTACTTCGACTCAAAAAATAAAAACCTAAGAATGATCCATATGTTCCATAATTTTATTTTTGACTTAACTGATGTCGACCAGAAATATATGTATTAATATATGTCAACTTCAAGATAATGACCCAAACACTCCCTATTAGATACAATTTGGTTTACGCTTGTCGAAAACTATACGTTAAAGATAGAATTGGGTTTGACAAGTATAAGTTTTTGACTTTGACAAAGGTTAAATAGTGTTTGTATTTTGACTCAAAAACCATGTTTTAAAACTTAAACCATCCCCCCTTTTATTTTTATACCTTTCATAAAATGTATCAATATATATATGAATTATATATTTTGATGACTTATACAAGTTAGTTAAGTGTTTATAACAGTGACAAGACTATAGTGATGGATCCATTGCGACCTCTAAAAAATTTAATCCTAATAAACGAACCAAACACTCCTTTATTTTATAAAATAATACTCATGATTTGAAAAATATATACACATGTTAGATCATCCATACTTGATTATTTTAAACATGTTTTGGCATTAATCGACAATGTGTCAGTTTTAAGAAATGCATATATCAAAGTTCGGCCTTATGTTCCATAAGCATATATGTTCTTAATTTTTTTTGACTCAATAAGTGTTTTGATTCAATCCTATCAAGGTTGTAGTGTTCCTATGACTACGGGTATCATTGTAGTTATGGAATTCCTAGACCAAAATAAAAAGTATGAAAATAATGAAGAACACCCAATTTTGATTAAGAGCAAAATTAGATGAAATCAAATGAAAAGAATGATGAAAAACTTACAATAGATGTTGTTGATTGTCTTGTTAGTGAAAGCCCTTTGCGAATTTTGGTTAATTAGGCGATTTGAAGATTGGTTTTTGAAGGTTTTTGGCTATGGTGTTCGTTCACAGTGGGTAGGAGAAGAAGGAATGAAAAAAATGATGTATTTGGCATAAAGATTTGTCTGTAAGGGGGTGTTTGTTTTTCCAGATAGGCGGTCCCCTTAATTAATTAAGGGGGCCGCCCACTTTACACTGCCGGTCACCTTAATTTTAAGGGGGCCTCCCGCTGAAGAAAAAAAAAATTCTTCAAACTTTGGCCAGTTTTGTGAGAATGAGTATTGACATTTTTTAATTAACTCATTGTTTAATTAAAAGGTATCTTTGACTATTTCGGACGAGATAATCAAAATGTCAATACATGAGGTGATTTGAGGTGAGACGAGAATGAATAGCGAAGATAATGAAATAATAAGACGTAATTGAAGATTTCAACAAGTTGATTCCGATAGATGTAGATTATGGTTGACATGGATCTGAGGCGATCGTTGAGGTCGAAGGGAGTTTGTTTCATCCATAGCGTGTCTATGATCTTCGCGCGACTAATCCTACTTCTATGTTAATTGTTAACCACTAGCTTGCTCTTCTTCATCTACGTGAGTTTGCTACGCGGTCATAGAAGATTTCCATTTTGTAGACATATGACTATAATCTACACGAAAGAATAGTTCATAGTGAACTAATCTCGTCAAAGTTAGAGAACCAACAAATGACATCTCTAGAGACTACACTATTTTTTAAGAACTAATTATACTACAACATCATAGTAACACATAGACATTATATTCTACGAAGATGAAAAGTGAGACGTACCTTAGTCTTTAGAGTTATCTTCATCAATGTCTTCATAATGTAAATGATAAGGGTTCATGGGAACCTTATCATGAATTCCTTAATCCGGAGACAAAGAATGTTTGTAGAGAACACCCCACTTCAAAGGTTGTGATGGCTTAGCCATTTGGTCCCCAACGTTTCATGTATTCGAAGTTATTGTTTCCGCATATGTTTTGCATTTGATTCGAACACATGCACGGTGAGATGAAACACTTCCATATTGAGTGAAACTAAGTGGAATGTAGAATGAATCCTTATTATATGATTAAGGATAAATTTGTCTGCCTTGGTCTCTCCTAGGTTGAGGTGTTCTAGACCGAGGTCAAGGACTATTAGTCTTTTTTGGAGGTGGAGTTTTAGACCTCATTTGGTTTTAGTAAATCGACTCCAGGTATTAAAGAGGGTTGTAAAAATGTTTTTACTCATCATCGCTTCAATAGGATTTTAGTATTATTTATAAGTATAAATTTGGTTTGAATTTTTTGATTCTATCAATTTTCTTTCGACTCCCACTTCTAGGCTTTATACAAACTTACTTTTTGGCTTCACTAAGTGAACTCTTTGGTAAAATTAAAACCTATACCCAGAGTTATCTCAGTAAATTTTTTTTAAGAATTTATTATTTTCTTAAGTGAGTGACTACTATCATTAAATTGATTTAGCCTAGATATTTCTTTTCTAAGCTTCTGATTTTCAAGCTTAAGGTCTTGACATAATTTATATTCTTCAATTACTTCCTTACCTTTTTCTAACCTAAAAAGTATCCTTTTATTCTAGTACTATCAATTTCTAATGTCAAATTTTAGATTGTTCTTGAGAGATTTATTTTTAGCCATACTATTAGTCCTCATTTGCATAAGTCACTATATCATTTCTAAGTCTTTTTTGTCTAGTAATGATTGGTCATCACTAAAGTATTCAATTTCGGAAAGTACCTCATTTGAAGCTTTAACCATAAGACATTTTCATCATTTGTCTTCTCTTCTTCATCTTCGTCGCTATCACTCCAAGATCCTCCAACAAAACGTTTTTTGATTTTGATATCTTGATATTTTTTTTGAGACTTCCACGACGAGATGATTTGTGATCTCACAGTTAAAGCATTTTCTTTCTTCGCCTTTGCCATTTTTTGCTTCTTTATTTTCCTTTGAAATGATTTTTCTCTCTTCATGTGGTTGTCTTACGAATCGCCTCGTCTTTTTAAGAATTTCTTGAAGTCTCTTACGGCCATGGCGTATTCTTCATCTTCACTTCAAGGTTTGACTATAATCATCACACAATCCTTTCAGCTATTAAGGCAATAGATCTACTTAGTTCTCTTTTGCTTTTTTACCGATTTCGAATCTTTCTTAATTATTTCTTCATAAACCTTCAAATTTCCAATAAGTTCGTCAAGTGATAGAGTTGTTAGATTCTTTGATTCTTCAATCGCCGTGACTTTTGCGCGCCATTTAGGATGCAATGCCCTAAGAAATTTCCTAACACAATTCTTGCTCGAAAAACTTTCATCAAGTGCTTTTAGACTAGTAATAATAGTGTTAAATTTAGCAAAGGCATTATCTATTGATTCCTCTTCCGGAATCATGAATTGTTCATATTGTTGAACAAGAAGATCTATTTTGTTAGCTTTGACTTGATTATTACCTTGATGAGTGATTAACAAAGTATCCCAAATTTCTTTTGCGGTTTGACACATAAAAATTCTTTCATATTCTTTTCGTGGTAGAGCATTATAAATTACCATTTTGGCTTCATTATTTTTAGCAAGTTTCTTTTTAAGATCATCGTTTTGTTTATGAAAAGGTACAATTTCATCCTTTTTAGTTTCGGGATTATTTTGGATAGGAGGAAAATCACCATCGGTAATAACATGCCAAAGATCTAGATCTTTTGACTTCACATAGGTTTCGAATCTATTTTTCCAATAAATAAATCCATCACTTTCAAATAGTGGTGGTCTTTGCATAGATTGCCCTTCTAAATATTTTTCCGATTCCATAGATCGATTCAAGTTTTAAAATACAATTTATTTTAAAAATCTTGTTTAGCGTGGCTCTTGATACCAATTGTGGAAAACTAGAAGGGGGGTTGAATAGTTTACCGCTTTTTAATTAAAGGTTTTAAATTTGTTTGTAAAATTTTAGATTCGACTTTTATGTGAATTCAACACTTGCACAATATGAACAATATACTTATCTAAACAATCAATAAAATGATATGAGAAAGTAATGTAAGACAAGAGATAAGAGTAAGAACAATCAAACCACAACGCAAGGATTTATAGTGGTTCGGTAACGAAGCACCTCTTCGCCCTACTCCACTCCCCGAGCACCAAACTCGAGAGTTTTCTTCACTATGTCAACAAACTCCCTTATGGCGGAGAAAACCGTACACAACGTTGCTTACACCGATTTACGACACAAAGCTAAATGTCGAGTTCTAATCTTAGCTAGAACCAATCTATCACAACACAACTTTACGACTTGTTCACAACTTCACAACTTCACGACTTCTTCACAACTTCACGACTTCTTCACAACTTAACTTCACCACTCTACTTATATCACAACTATCTAACCCTACTTTATAAGATCACCACTAATTAACTATACTTACAAAGATCCCCAAGATCTAGCTACTACACACAAATATCAAATATACAATTGATTTACAAATATGTGATATGGTTGCAACAAGATTGCAATACACACTTGAGGTGTAATACTTCTTCACTTGATGATGAAAGTATTCTTCTCTTGCACTTGAGGAATTAAGCTTGGATCACTTGGAAACAAAGCTTTATGATTAAATGATCAAAGGATTTTAGAGAGGATATGTGGGCTGTTTTGAGCAGAAAGAATGAGTGCAAAAGGTGAGAAAATTATGGGGAAAAGTCCAGTATTTATAGGACAAACTAGGGGAGCGTCTACCTAGGGGCGGTCCCCTTAAATAGGTGGGTGGTCCCCTTAATTTTAAAGGGGCCGGCCGTGTATTTAAGGGGGCCGCCCAAGACTAGGGCTTCCCCAGTTTGTCTTTTGTG
Source organism: Tanacetum coccineum (assembly GCA_026074375.1). Classification (NCBI taxonomy): domain Eukaryota; kingdom Viridiplantae; phylum Streptophyta; class Magnoliopsida; order Asterales; family Asteraceae; genus Tanacetum; species Tanacetum coccineum. The sequence goes on from BQNB010073932.1 coordinate 25,420, forward strand.
TAGGGGGAATTTTCTGGAACTTTTCTAGCCGTTTTAGGTCCGAAAATTTGAATTTTAAAATGTTTATTTTGAATAAAACATTTCTTTTAATTGTAGAAAATGTTTTGTAATGTTTTAAAAATGTTTACAACATTTTATAAAAGTGTGAGGTTGAATAAAAATTTCCTTTGATCATAAAATGCATTAAGCATTTATTTATTCATACCTTTAAGTGATGTATTTGTTGAAATGAGAATTTACTACTAATTACTTGTTTACGTTTAATTTTACGTTGAACGTTTTTATATTTTGTGATTATCAAAACGTAAAGATGTGAAAAAATATTAGTAATGTTTTTTAGGCATTAGATTTTATCAACAGATGTGGTAGAGGATATTTTTGATAATCCAACAAGAGAACCAAGAGTTCATATGCCTAATGTATTACCCACCCATCCCACCCTTCATCTGGATTAGGATTTCACTCTTTCTAGTGATTCCCTCAGATCCGACCTTGTAGTTTATTTTCCTTCAGGAACTAGAAACAAGATTTTTGATCCAGGGATATTCATTGAATTCCAATCCAAGAGATTTCGATCCCCGAATGAATTTTCTATCTCATTCATCCGTTATCCTCTTTCTCAAGTGTTTGACATTTTGCTCCCATTTTCATCCGAAAATGAGGACAATGTTTTCAATCCTGGTATTCTTGCTTCTAATGAGGAGAAATCTCCTCATCTCTTATCTCATCGGGGCTTTAAGCTTTCCAGCTCATTCTGATATTTCAGAAAGCCCGATGATGATCTATGGAGAGGACATTCCTATCTTGGATGTTCCGTTTCTCCATTTCTATCCTCCTTGACAAGCTCAAGTATGGGGGATCGAGTCAAGCTTAATGACTCTTGAATAAACACGCGCTTCCTAGGTGGCAACTGATAAGTGTAAAATACACATATCCGTTAATACCTAAAATAACCCAATTAAACCCAAAACAGACCAAAAATGGCAAATATATGCTTGTATTTGTGTTTTGTGTGTGCAGGTACGGATATATCAAAAATCCCAAGAAAACCATCAAAAACAAGCAAGCACAGACACGAGAACAGAAGACTGAACAAAAGCCAGAAGCAAAGCCAGGAAAAGTCAAACCCTCAGTCAAAGTGGTCAAATCATAGTCAACAAAAGTCAACAAAACCCAAAGTGTTTCACTTTAGCCCCTCAACTTTCAGAAAAGTTCATAAATGGTCCCTAAATCTAAATGGGCCTCACCCGGATTCATAAGCCTAAAACCCTAGCCCATTTCCCTTTTCATAAAACACAAGGGCCATTTTTTCAATTTCTGAAACTAGTTTATAACTAGAAAAGGAGAAATCAAAGAGAAGGACTGAATGTGTCAAAGGGCTAAAGTTTAAAAGTCATTAACCCGCTTCAGTTATAAAGGCTCAAAGCCTTTTTTACTGTTCATTCGTCTCTCTCGTTTCACCAAACAGTCAAAACAAAGGGCAAATTAAAATCAATGGGCAATTAAGACAAATCATGAGCTCTCTAACAAGATTGCAAGGACAGATTAGTCAAATCAAGAGGCAATCATTCCTCACTCAAGCTCAAGCCACGTCATTAATGGAGAAGCGCACAAGAGGCGTGGTTTTTGCACTAAACTACTCACAAAAGAAGCACAAGCTGTCATAATCAAAGAATGACAGCTTGGCAATCCTCAAGTGTGTACAAAAGATCCAACGGCTATAAATCATGATACAATGATTAAGAGAATAAAGGGATGAGATTGAAGGATTGGAGAGCAAGGCAAGAGAGACTAGAAGCTTCACCTGCAGCCTATAAATAGAGCCTCACTCTTCACACACACACACACACACACACACACACACACACGTAGCCTTAGAATTTAGTTTTAGCTTAATTTTCAATTCCTAGCTTAATTTTGTTTTAAATCTTGTAATTTTCCTTTTAAGTGTTGTAAGCAAACTTTTTATTAATAAAATTTAGTTAATCTCTCAAAATCTCTTTAATTCATAAGCTCTCATTTGTTTTTTTTGATTTTAAGCTAAAGCTCAATAAGCCCTCATAAGCTCATAATCAGCTCTAATGAGTCTATAAGCTCATAATAGAGCTTAACCTACCTTAATCATACTTTTACTCTTAAAATCAGCTTAAGTACTAAATTACCTTTACTTGTGGACTTTTGAGCTTATGGAAGGGGGATCTAAAATGGAAGGATCCTCATGGACTAATACCCTAGCTTATTAATAAGCTAGGGAGCTTGTAGCTGCCATATTTGGTACCTCTTGTTCAGCTAGAGGCCTTGTAAGTTTTCCTTTAATTTCTTGCTTTAAATATTAGTTTTATTGCTTTCTAAACTTAGATCTGCTTATTTGCTTATTTAATTTGCTTATTAGTGCTTATTTGTGTTTTATCTAGCTTAATAATCATAATTGTTTATCTGTTTTTGATTTTCTTAGTTTAGATCATAGTCTTTCATATAATTGTCTTAAAAACCTTAAAAAACCAAAAATAGTAGAAAATTAGTTTAAATCTTAGATTATTGCTTAATCAGTTGTTAATTCATGTTAGATTACAATTTTAATGTAAGGTTTTGGTAGTAAGCGTTACTTGTTTTGATGATATGTTAGTAAGCCCAAGCCTGGTTTCTGGACCTAAACGGAAATTGAAAGACAATCAGGAGATGATTTTTTGATAGGATAAGTATAGAGAGTAGGCTGTTAATTATGAGACAGCTTTGAATCTAGTTAAAAATATTAGGAAATGAGTTTTCATAAATTAGATTTGGAAATTTAGAAAGTTTGAGCTTAATATAAGTGTGCCAGCACCAGGGTAATTTTTCTTTAAATTTCACTTGTGCAAATTTTGATCTAAGCTTTAAAGGCTTAGATCTTGTTTGCATTTTAGTTGTACACTTTATTTGAGTGTGTCTAAGTGCAGGTTTACCCTTAGGTAACCTGCATTACTTAGTTTTCACTTGTGCAAAGTGCACTAGTACTAACAAGAAGTTAGTACTGCTGTCACTTTTAGCTTAGATTTTAGCTAGGTACTCATACTTTGTAGGCTCTTAAATTCACTGTAGGCTTTTGTTTAGTTATAGCTTAAATATAGATTAAGTCTATTTACATTTTCTAGCTTATTTACCCTAGCGTTATTTTTGCTGTTAAAAGTCACGCTAAAACCTTAAGGCCAAAAAAAGTAGGAAGATTAAAGTTAGCTTTTATATTTAATCTTTTAGCTTTTTCAAAGAATAGCTCTTCTTTTCATTCAGTTTTATAGTTTTATAGTTGATAAGTAAGTTTCCAAGAGATTAGCTTCTAGATTTGCTTATTGAGCTTTAAACTTAATTGGTTTTTGTGCTATTAAGCTTAATCTCTGAGTTAGCTTATTCTATTATCATTTTTAGTAGCTTAAAATTGTTTCTGCTTTGGTTTTCTTTTTCTTTTAGATTAAGCAACTTATAAGCTTTCTAAAACACTTTTCCTTTTTAGAATTAAGCTTAATTTGAGCTTATTATAACTGTTTAAGTGAAAATAAGCCCAAACTCCTACTCACTGTAACAGCTTATTGATAAGCTGTTTTTGAGCTTATTACTTAGTTTCAGCTTAATTCTGAAATTTTTCCCCAAGATAGAGGATATTGGTGTATCAAAAAGTTGTGAAGGAAGTTTTTTAACTTTTGATGTTTTATACGTTTTGTTTAGTGCACCAAAAACGAAATTTTAATGCACAAATCTCTTTTGATACATATACTCTTATTTTAATTTCAAAGATTGCTAGCACATATTTTGGGGTCTTGTAAAAAATTAAGGCCTGTATCCGTTGCTTTAGTTGCTTTATGGTTAAGAAGACCCTATACATAGGTTTAGTGATTATAAATACTCTGGTTTGGTTAGGATTACATGTATGTAACAGTAGCTGCCTAATAACATAAAAGAGACCCTTAATACCCGTGGTTTAGGTTGATCATCCGAGAAAATCTTTGTGTTCTTGTGTGATAATGCATTTACTTCTCATTATTATTTCATTTTGCATGTAAATATTTGATATGTGTACAAATATTCCTTATCCCACATTGCCCATGAAGAGGGAGAATCTGGTTATGTGAGCGTTTGGCCTTGACGTGGCCAGAGCAGGTCGGTTCGTGTCAATACCCTAAGCAACTAGTTAATTTACTATTTAATTAGTTACGTGGTATAGACGTTGATGAATGTATTAAAAGTAATAAATGTCATGCCTAATTAATTCTTTTTTGGCTAGCTAGTTAAACGAGTTACTAATTCTATGTGTCTCGCGTTTAATTTTGATTTTGCCATGTGTGAGTGTCTTTTAGATAGGCATACTAATTAGAAATCTTTAACAATGAAAGGTGTATCTGTCTAGAATCATGATATATACTCCTTGGTTAATAAAATGGGTTATACGGAAACGATTAAACCTAGGTTTAATGGCAAATTAAAATGCTGTATGCTGTTCAAGTTTAACTCCTAGTGTAGCAATGTAAATGTAAATTCCTTTTCGGTAAGATATATAACTTGCTGATGGTAATTAACTAATTACTATAAGATTCAATCATTAGTCAGAGAATTGTAGATGAGGAGAACATGTTCGAAAAATTGTTTGTTCTGGTAGAATAACTGTTATTGTGATGTATAATGATAGTGTCTTGGTACAGAAAGAGAGTAGTCTATACAATGTGAAGCTAAGTTGTAATATCGTTCTGTTAATTCATCTGTGTTTTGCATAGGTTAAAAGAAGTCGGTATGTTTTCTTACTATGTTTTTGTTGATGTGTTTTTCTTTCTTTGACCATGACATTGGGTTGTTGCAGCTGTCTTCCTTGTGGACACATATTCGGTTTATCTTGCATCAATAAATGGATTCAACTCCGCAGAATGCAAGCCAAGGTGTTTTTTTGGTCTAAATTTTTACATACATTCTCTTGCAGTTTTTCTTCCTTCCTTGCTGCAAGTGAATACAAGCTTTTAACTAGTGTGCCTTTTATTTTATCTTGTGTAGTGTCCTCAATGCAATGTGAAAATTGGTCCAAGTGGCGTGACAAAGCTTTATGCATCACCAGTTGTTTTGGTGGAGGAGGAAGATCAGCAAAAGGTTACAGTTAATAAATCATGTGTTTGTTCTTGGTTTTTTACAAAAGTTTGTTTAACTTATATTCCTTTTTTTGGTGCAGAAAAATGAAGTGTCGAACGATAAAGATCTGAAAAAGGAGGTAAGTTATTAACTTGATCCATATGTACTCTAGTCAATAACATAAAGATATCTTTTGACAGATTCGATTAGCTGCTTTTTCCTTCATTTTGATGACCTAAATGATGTTTTAAGATGAAATATATCATCAAGGAAACTAGGAATGGCTTATTGTATGTCTTGAAGAATCAACAATCTACTGAATTAATGATGCATAATGCAACAGGGAGATTATATATGTCTATAAAACTAAAATAGGAAGACTCTTTCTTGTGCATACTTGAGTAGTGTTAGAAATACAAAACTGACACAAATAAGAGAAGATATTAATATGACCACTAAACTTATAATCATCTTGTTTACAATATACGTAAAACACAGCACTTATTAACTTGTCATTCTCTGTCCTTATAATAAGAGGTCCTATACATACAGTGGCCATATTTTAAATTTTTATCGCTTGTCTTTGGATCTAGTTCCGAACTCACTTCACATAAGCCAATTTTGGTTATTGAGTTAGCTACTAAGGTTTTTAGCATGTTTTTGTGCCAATATAATTGGAGTAATGACACAAAAAACTCTCTTTTTTGCAGAATTCTAACCTACTTCTGATACAAGAGATGTTGCTGAAAGAGTTGCGTCTTTTGAAGGTATGTTTTATCATACTGAAATCCATTTTGTGATTTAATGTCATGATTCAGGTTTATAAAGTCGATTGTAAATCTTGTTTAATCATTTTGTGATTTAATGTCATGATTCAGGTTTGTAAAATGTTTTTTGTCGTACTGGATTGTTAACATTATTTTATTTTTTTGCAGAAACAAGTGTCTACTGGGACTGTGAATCTTGAAGCCACTCTGAGAAACACCGATGAATCCTTGACTGCTGAACTGGTTAATGGAGAACTCAAAAGGGTCAGTATTATCAAATATTTCAATTTGTAGAAAAACAAATATTTTTTAAGTTATGTTCAGGGTAAGAAGAAGTAAATATTACTGAATTTATCTCAATCATCCAAATATCTGGAACATATATCCTTTTTAGAATCATAGCTATATCTATGTATGCTTAATTAATACTGAAGACTAGAGCTGGCAAATAATACCCATGAGTCAACATTTGGGTCAATTGGACTCTTTGTTTAAGTATGATGGGCTAAATGGACTCCCTCTTTTATTGTCAGCGGACTTGATGAACTATTAAATATGATGGAACAAAATAAACATTGGTATAATGGTCGGGTACTTTTTTATAGATGGGTCTTGTGGAGTATAACAATTTTCATCCGTTTTTAACGTTTTTATACGATTTCGACCGTTTTTTATCGTTTCCGACCG
>BQNB010073933.1:0-31958 GCA_026074375.1 Tanacetum coccineum
TTAATAAAGGGTTTTTATAAAAAATAACAAAACAAGGGTAAATATACATTAAATAATATTTAAAAAAAATAAAAAAAATATTATATAGGGGTGTTTGTTCGGCCGGTTAAAAAAAAGAGAAAAAAAAACCAATTTGATTACAATTAGGAAACTAGATAACTATATATACAAAATCAAGAAAACCCTAAATCACTTTTCTTCTCCCCCTTTGTTTTTGTTCGGCCGAATCCCCAAGCAGAAGAAAAAAAATATTTTTTTAATCAAGAATTAAGGTGTTGATTCGTGTGTACTCGGGTGAAAGGTTTAGGTATGTTTTCAATTAAGTTCTTGTTTAAATATTGGTGATCATGTAACTTTAATTGATGGATAAATTAGGGTTTATAAATTTTCTGTAAATTAATGATATAAAACTATATGGGTGTATTCGAGAATAGATTTGGAGCATGTTAATGAAAACGGTTTAGATTAGAACGCGTTATCTTAATGATCAAAACGAGTTTTAGTATGCATCTTATGTCTAAAATTAAGTTCAGAGAGTCTAGTTTTCAAAAAGTCCATCCACGAAAGGTTTTGAGGTCGGGAAGTTAGTCAAATGATTTTTGCAATAAAAGTTGTCGAAAATCAGAGGTCATATTTTATGTGTCTATTAACTCCAGCTCAAAGCACAACCTCTGAAACATTGTCTAAGTATTTTTAGAAAAATCAAAATTTTTGATGTGCGTTCAGATCCGAATTTGAGTACTTTGTGATGTTGAATTTTTATAAAATAGTTAGGCTTAATATTATTTTTTTCTAAAAAATCACAATAGTTCATAACCCTTTGGGAAGGTAGGAAATAAAAGGGGAAAAGTCAATTTGATGATTAGTATTTTATTGATGGTCATAAATTGACTACGAAATTCTGCTAAAAATCTAGAAAACTATATTAAATGATTAAAGGTATTTTGAGTATAAGTAAGGTATGAGAAGTGTGATAAAGGGTTTATAATCATAATATAGTCATGGTAGTCCATCAATTGATTGTTACATCGTCTTGGAAATTTAGCTTAATCGCGTGTAACACGTGTTTTGTTTATGTTTAGTTGATTTCGAGGAATCTGTGAAGTAGTTATGCATCAGGTGAGTTTCATAGTCCCATTTTTCCATTTTTCTTGGGATGGAAATGATGCAAATATTTTGAAATGTTTCATTGCTTTGATTATGTGTTTTAAATTGCGTATGGACATTATATGACTATTATATGACTATGTGTTACATGTTAGTATTGATTGGGATCGGATGAGTACGCCTACTCAGTGTGATTTGTGATATTGATTGGGATCGGATGAGTACGCCTACTCAGTGTTGGTTATGGTACCATGGGATCAGATGTGTACGCCAAACTAATATGATATGTTTGTGTGGTACATTATGGGTGAGCTTGGTTGCTTATGGTGCCAATGCTAATTTAAGCCCGAATGTGTAATTAAGTGTGTGAATATGTTGATTTGATTTTGTTGCATGCTAGCATAGGGTCATGATAGTTTGTTATTGTCCTGTCTTGTTTTGTTAATCACAGTGAAAACGAGTATAATTGTGTGTCTAAAACCTATGACTCTCACCAATATATTTGTTGACGTTTTAAGCATCATTTTTAGGTGAGCATCATGAGGAAAGCGAAGTTAGGAAGCTTGGCTAGTGAGACCGTAGGCTTGCATGCGGAGTTTATCTCCTAGTTTTCATATCATACTTTGTTTGAATGTTGATTGAATGTTTTAGGTTTTGGGATATCTTATTTATGTCTTTGTATTGGTGTGACTCTTTTACCTTAATACAAGACCCCTTTTTCTTGTGTTTAGTATTGTCATGACACTTTGTGTCCATTTTTGTTTTATTTAATGCATTGTAGTTCTCTCTATTGTTGACACCATTGTGTTGTGATGATACCCATGACGTTACGCCTCGTGTTTTCGCCTTGGCGGGGTGTGACAGATTGGTATCAGAGCCATTGGTTATAGAGAAGTAGGTGGTTTAACCTAGACTATAACCTAGGAGTCCTTCATATAGCTGCATAATAGGATCTATGTGTTTAGCTATCTAGGCATTTTGTTTTCTTGCATTTTTCTGAGTTTTATTTTGACCCACGGGCTACTCGATATCAGAAGATCTAGAAGAGGAGCCAATTGAGGAGGAGCCTCTCGAGGAACCGAATGAGGAAGGTTAGTTAGAAGAGTCAGAGAAGGAGGCCGACTCAGATCTCTTGTCGGATGCTCGTAGCAGGCCTGGACCCGCGGAGTCGGGTGACTCTTGCGAAAGCAAAGTCAAACCCAAGCGAGGCCCAACATAAGTTTATCCCGTCTTTTACCTCGACACATTGCTATCGATGATTTCTTTTGGATATTACGTATTTTGGGCGCTTCGAGACCTTCGTTTTCTTATTGTCGTTTTCAATTTTATCTTTATATAAATAAATATTGCTTTGATGGAGCATCGTTTTGTGGAGTCAAGTAAGAGGTGCAATGTGGTATATGTGCATATATGTGTTATCATTGAGATGTGTAGTCTTGGAAGCAAGTACACGTGTGAAAGGATGCACTTATAATTATGGGTGGCCAACATAATTATAAAGGCATCACACACGTAGACTTGTGACCATGATTGCATTGATCGGTGTTTGCTTGTTAGGTGGTAGTGTAAGATGTTGTATTATGTGTGGTTAGGATATGGATAGTTGCGTAGTTAGTAAGTTTCCCTTCTATCTATCGCTTGCGGATACCCCGGATACCCGTTTCATTTTTCAGTATATTAATTTCTTGTTTTAAACATTTACTTACTTTGTAATTTTCCCGTTTCAAGCAATTAAGCTCTCACTTTAAGCACTTAAGCTTTCAGCTCTTGTAATCATTTCCTTTTCACTTGTACTTCTTTAATTCATTAATAAAAGTCGATTTACACAGTTAATACTCTTTCATTTTTAGTGAAGTTGAATTTATCAATAAGCTTAATAAGCTCATAAAGCTATATTACTTTCATAAGCTCAATTTAGTTCATTCCTGTACTTAAGCATTTTTTACCATTTTTACTCATTCACAATCTCAAATCAATGGATACTTGAGAGTTTTTGAGCTCATTTGGAAGGACAAATAAAAATAAGCTAATTTCTAGCTTATTTTGTTTAGAGGCAGAGGTGCCCATCTAGGAACACTGACTCTATCTTCTTGCATATCTCTAGTGTGAAGATTCTTCAAAAATAAGGTTCAATTTTCTTAATTCCAAGTTATCATGTACCTATAACTTATCCCAAAATGCTTAATTCACTATACATTTGCTTCTACTTGAGCTAATACCTGTATCATTATTTAGAATAGCTGGTTACGTATGTGATTGTTATAGAGAATATCTAAACTTTAAAATTCATTTAGAATATCACATATACCATTTTCCTGTCACATTAAAAGTCTAACAGCTAGAGCGTAACTAGCTTAAATCATACATAACTAGTAGTTATACTTATCTAAATATCTAAATAGTTAAGTTTTAGTATAAGTAGATAAAAAGCTTTACAAAGTTTTAAAGATTAAAAGGTTTTAGGTGCAAATTAGTTTGACAGAAAACTTTAAAGGAGTGTTTGGTTAAGGCTGAATTTGACTCAAAAAGTCAAAGGAACTATATCAAACCTTCCTATCTAGTTGAGTTAGAGCATATTACAAGTTTGTAAACAGTTTTTGAAAATTAGAGTTTAGAATTTAAAAAGTTTGGGAGTTAAAAACCTTGCCAGCACCAGGGCACATTTCATTACTGTGTAGGTTTTAGATTTTGAGATTTTAAAAAGCATTTTAGAGTTAAGTTTGTGTTGTGCTGTTTTAGATTCATTAAGTGAAAGAGTAGGCCTCAAAGTTTAGTATTCTTCAAGTGCATTTCCATTTGCATCAGCTGCAAAGTGCATCAGCAAGTGCACACTTCATTTAAGCATAATCTTTGCCACTTTTTCACTTTGAAATTTCTCATTTCATTTTAGAGTTTTTACAAATCCTTTTAGCTAGGTTGATTATAGATAGCTAAGTTAGCTTATTTTCAAAATATCAGCACTTAAAGTTCAAAATTAAGCTTGTTAAGCTTAGTTGAAAAAGCTCTCAAACTGTTTCATAAAACATTGCATTTTCCAGCTTCATTTTCTTTCTAGTTTTGTTAAGCACTGATTAATATTAGTTTAGAATCCTTTAATACACATCTTAGGCATAAATAAGCATCTTTTATTTTCAGCTTTTATCAAATATTAAGCTCACAATAAGCAAAAATTCAAAAGTTTAAGCAAACTAGCACTTTCTGTGATCAGCCCTTATCAGTTTAATTTTCAGCTTATTCTTTGGGTAAAAGTTCATATTGTCTTTATTAAAGTTGTTTAGAATAAGCTGTTAAGCAACTTTGTAGTTTTGAGTTTTTGCTAATTCTCAATTTTTCAATAAGCTAAATAAGCTGAAATTCGTAGGGTCTGTTTGGTAATTATCTAATAGTTTAAGGGCACCCGTTTACATTAGAGTGTAAATTTCTAGTATTTTGCCCGCCTACCCTCTACTTTCCTTTTTATCACTTTCTACCCTGTCTTTTGTAAGAAATAAAAAAGAATTAATATTTTAGAAATTAGTTTTATAAAATTAGGTTTTCAGTTTTAATTGATCAAATTAGGGTTCAATTAGGTTTTTAAATTTGGGGCTTTTTGTTCTATAATTTTTCTGCACCTTTTTAGTTTATAAAAACCATTTTTTTTATATTTTTCCAATTAAATTTGTATTTTCTAGAAAATTAAATAGACTTTAGAGATTACTTTTTCTTAGATAATTCATTAAAAATAGAAAAACAGTTGAAAAATTAAAATTCTTTTTGCATTAATTTTCATTTTAAATCTAGTATTTTTTAAAAATAAAATAAAAATTTTAGTGTTAATTTTTAGAAAAAGTTTATTTTTGATAAATCATTAAATCTTAGAAAAATCATAAAAAATTCAAAAATACATAAAAAATTCCAATTCTATTTTCCTAAAATTTTCCATTTTTAAATTTGTGATTTTAGGTATTAAATTTGTTACAAAGTTGTGTGCTTAGCGCGCGTTTTTATAAATTTCAATTTTAGCTCGCGTTTATTTCGTTTTGTGCATTTAAATTTTGTGCTAGTTAATTGTTTTTCAATTCATGCTATTATATTTCGTAGTGTAATCAACAATTCAAAAGTCTTTTATCATTCTAAGCTCGAATCCGAATTATTCTTAAATTCTCAATTCACGATTTCGTTGGGACACGACCCGAGGATAAGTACTTCCCGGATAAAAATATACGAATTGTGTTTTCTTTTGTGAGATTTTTACCTCTATATTTCTCTTGGTTGAGAAGTATTTTGGAAAGAATTCTTACGGGATTATTACTAATACGTATATAAATTTGTTTTACCACAACCATTACGCCTCGTGTTTCCGCCTTGGCGGGGTGTGACAGTTTGGTATCAGAGCCAATGGTTATAGAGAAGTAGGTGGTTGAACCTAGACTATAACCCAGGAGTCCTTCATATAGCTGCATTATAGGGTTTAAGTGTTTAATTACGTAAGTATTATATTTTCTTGCTTATCCGAAAGTTTTAATTATCTTATTTTTGTCTACTATTATCTAATATAATATATAGTATTTCTTTATTATTTTAGTTATGTCTCATCCTACCCGTAAGAAATTCTATTGGGGAATCGTTATCCCAACTGGACTTAAGCGCTATACGGATCCAGCGACAGGACTTAGAATAAAACGGACGAACCGCAAATGCCGAATACCCGTTGAGCTGTATCCGTGCCGAGTTAAGGAGAAGTTAATTAGGAGAAAATCAGAAGGAGAATGGATCATGAAGAAGGAAATGAGAATGATTTCAAAGGATGGCACAATCTCTGAATTCCCTAGATACATATCATCTAAGGAAGAAGAGGAGGAAAAAGAGGAGGAAAAAGAGGATGAAGAAGAGCAAAACAAAGCAGAAAAGAGGGAGAAGAAGAGAGATGAGAGAAAGGAAAAGACGTCACAAAAACAGCGATCGAAGGAGGCGTCAAAATAGGGTAAAACACCGAGCGTCCAAGTTAGGCACAATTGACAATTGAAAGTAGAGTCAATCTCGAGTCCACGTCACCCACAGCAAGGAGTGAACCCAAGTGTAAGGAGATGGAAGATACTTGTGAGAGTGGGGTTCGACCCAAACCAGATTCATCTTAGATGTTCCTGCCTATATGTTACCCGACTATCCATCTCGTTTCATGTTTTGAAAAATTTAGTTTGTTATTCTATGGTTGGAGCCATGTTTAGGAATGTTACTTTCGACTTTTGGATTTTCAAGTATTTTAATATTATGACTTAAGTATTTGTTGGAGTATCTCCATGTGTGATGTTATGAGTGTTTAATATTATGTGTTATGTGGTGTGTTAACCTTAAGAAGTGTCGTCACAGGAGGGAGTACACTTGTGGAAGGGGGCATCTATAATTATGGTGGCCAACATAATTAAAAATGCGCCACAACACAAGTGGACTTGCAAGTATGATTACATGGATTGATGTTGACACGTTATATGTTGGTTATACTTGTATGTATATGGTAATGTGTAGAGTATGATAAGATTATGGGATTGGAAATCCTTATTATATCGTCTAATGTATATAAATTTTATCTTTTATAGAAATGGCTCCAAACCGACGAAAACCCCAACATTGCTGCTATCATAGCGCAGCAGATGCAAAACATCATCCCTCAAATTGTCACGCAAGTGACCAACAACATGAACAACAACAACAATAACAACAATAACAACAACAACAACAACAACAACAACAACAACAACAACAACAACAACGACAACAATGCAAATAATGGGAATGGTGGGAACAATGGATGTTCTTACAAGAGGTGGTGCGTAGACTTACTAGGTGGATTGAGAAAATAGAGTTAGTGATAGAAAATAGTGGATGTGCTTAAAATCAAAAGGTGAAGTATGCTGCAAGTTCGTTCATTAATAAGGCCTTGACTTGGTGGAACACCCAGGTTCAGACAAGGGGTCGTGAGGCTGTTATAGGTATGACATGGGTTGAGTTTAAGGCGTTGCTTGTGGAAGAGTTTTGCCCCAAGTAATGAAATGGAGAAATTGGAGAGTGAATTATGAAATCATACTAAGATTGGGGCTAATCATGCAGGGTATATTGATCGGTTCCATGAGTTGGCCAAGCTAGTCCCACACTTGGTAACTCCTGAATCGAAGCGCATCGGAAGGTATATAAATGGGTTGGCACCTCAAATTCATAAAATGCTTCGAGAAACTCAACCAACCATGATACAGAGTGCTATTCTTAAGGTTGGGATACGTATTGATGAGGCGGTCCGTTGTGGTACATTGACAAAGAGTAGTGAGAAAAGAAAGGAAGTGGAAGAAACAAGTAAACAAGGAGGTTCATAGAAAGATAATAAAAAGGCAAAAGTAGGAAAAGGATTTGTGGCAACAGCCCCTCCTATAAATGAAAATGTGGGCTCATATTCTAAGTATGCTAAGTGTTTTAATTTTTATCTTCTGACTATCATCCGAGTAGACATTGTCGGTTGTCTCTAATGTCAGAAAAGGGTCACTTTGCAAAGATTGTCGGGCGCCGTTAGGCAGGTAGCGCCAATTTGTGCTGTCAGGATGGAAAATAATAAAGGGTTTGTTATGAACGTGGGAGCTCCAAACATCTTCGCAATACTTGGCCTAAGTTGAACCGAGCACCTCGACAAGTATAAAACCGTCTAGCTTTGGAGGGCAACCGAAACACCCAGAACAATGGGAATCAAGCTAGAGGAAGGGCCTTTAGTGTGAATGCATTCGATGCCCTGCAGGATCCTAACGTTGTGACGGGTACTTTTAATTAAACGATCACTTTGTCTATGTATTTTTGATTCTGGAGTGATTTTCGTTTTATTTCACTAAGTTTGCGCCTTACTCATGTGCAAACACGTATGTCCGCCAGGATAGTAATAGAAGTAGTAAATCCCCCCCCACCCCCCCGTTTTCCCTTATTGTGTGTGTGTGTGGGTAAGAAATAAAGAAGTGATAGGTTATTGTGGACTACAAACTAGAATTAGAAAATTCCTTGTTCACTATAGATTTGATACCATTGGGTCATGGAAGTTTTGATGTGATTGCAGGGATGGATTAGTTAACTAAGAATAAGGTTGAGATAGTGTGTCATGAAAAGGTGGTTAGGATACCGTTAAAAGGTGGTGAGATACTTCGTGTTCAAGGGGAACGTACTTTAGGAGGCACGAAAACACTAATGAGCACGAAGGCAGAGGAACCGGAGTTGAGTGATATTCCTATTGTACGAGATTTCATTGATGTATTCCCGGAAGACTTGACGGGATTACCACCGCTACGACAAGTTGAGTTCGCATAGATTTAATTCTTGGAGCGACGCCGGTTGCGGAACGTATCCATATCGACTAGCACCCTCGGAAATGCAAGAGTTGTCTAAACAACTTCAAGAATTGCAAGATAAGGGTTTTATCCGGCCAAGTCATTCTCCGTGGGGAGCCCCGGTGTTGTTTGTTAGAAAGATTACACGAATTAGACCAGCGGATGAAAAGGAAAAAGATGAGAGTTTATACTTTATGGATCGCATATGGGTTTTGTTAGTGGGATGTGTGATAACCACAATCATGGATGAAGCTCATAAGACTAGGTACTCTGTGCATCCAAGAGCGGATAAGATGTACCATGATCTTCGAGATATCTATTGGTCGCCGGGTATAAAGAGGGGTATCGCTATGTATATTAGCAAATGTTTAACTTGTTCAAAAGTGAAGGCTGAGCATCAAAGGCCTTCGGGTTTATTACAACAACTAGAATTACCCGAGTGGAAATGGGATAATATCACTATGAATTTTATCATGAAGTTACCTAGGACGAAGAGTGGGCATGATACTATATGGGTAATAGTAGACAAAATGACCAAGTCAGCTCATTTTCTAGCAACGCGTGAGGATTACAGTATGGAGAAGTTGGCAAGACTGTACATTGATAAGATTGTCGCACGGCATGGAGTGCCTGTGTTGATTATTTTAGATCGGGATGGACGGTTTACATCACGTTTCTGGCAAACATTACAGAAAGCTTTAGGGACGCGATTGGATATGAGTATGGCTTATCATCCTCAGACAGATGGAAAAACTGAGCGTACAATTCAGACATTTGAGGATATGTTAAGAGCGTGTGTGATCGACTTTGGTGACAGTTGGGATGTTCACCTACCATTAACTGAATTTTCTTATAATAATAGTTATCATTCGAGTATTCGATGTGCTCCGTTTGAAGCACTATATGGAAGGAAGTGTAGGTCGGCCGTTCTATGGGCTGAAATTAGAGAAAGTAGATTGATTGGGCCAGAATTGGTGCAAGAGACAACGGATAAGGTACTCTTGATTAAGGAAAAGCTCAAAGCGGCGAGAGATCGTTAAAAGAGCTATGCTGATAATAGGCGCAAGCCACTAGAGTTTGAGGTTGGGGATCAAGTGTTACTAAAGGTGTCACCTTAGAAAGGCGTGATACATTTTGGAAAGAAAGGTAAGTTGGCACCAAGGTATGTAGGACCATTTGAAATTCTTGAAAGGGTCGGTCCTGTAGCTTATCGATTAAGATTGCCCGAAGAATTGAGTAGCGTGCACGACACATTTCATGTGTTGAATTTGAAGAAGTGTTTGGCGGATCAAAATCTGCATGTGCCACTAGATGAGATTAAGATTGACAAAACCCTTCGTTTTGTTGAGGAACCCGTAGAATTAGGGATCGCGAGGTTAAGAATTTGAAACCTAGTAAGATTTCTATCGTTAAGGTTCGTTGGAATTCAAAGCATGGCCCTAAGTTCACGTGGGAACGTGAGGACCATATGAAAGCTAAGTATCCCCAATTGTTTGCTGATAGTGCTGTTGAATGTACTAGTTAAATTTTGGGATGAAATTTCCTAAAGGAGGGGATACTGTGACAACCGTGACTTGAGCAGGTTAGTCAAACAGTTAGAGTTAACTAAAGTATTATTATGTGTTATAATTGTGTGCTTAGGTGATCTTATATGGGTATTTGATATCAATCTGTGATGCGTGTTCATCTATTAGTGATTGAATTGTGGTTTTGGTAGCTATTTCATTTCGTTCACATTTTGTGACAATGGAAATGATAACATGATTTTATGCGTTATCGTGTAATTTGGTGAATAATTGATTATATGAGCATATGAGTATATAATGTATTATTAGGTTTTAGTTAAATCTAGTATTTAAATTAATTAAGCGTAGGTTTTTCTAAATTAGAAAAGTAATTTATAAAATGTAATTTATAAAATAGTAAGTTTAAAACTAGTTTTTATTTAAAAGGTTTGCAAAATTAATAAAGGGTTTTTATAAAAATAAGAAAATAAGGGGGTAAATATGTATTTAATAATAATTAAAAAAATAAAAAAAATAAAAAAAATATAAAGGGTGTTTATTCGGCCGGTTATACAAAAAAAGAAAAAAGAAACAAAATTTGTCAATTAAAAGTACCCATCTTTTTTTTTTTCTCAATTTAAGGTATCCATCTTGTTTTTGGTTGCAATGTTAGGCAATTAACAAGTTTTCAAGTTAAATTTCTAACGATCGTTTATTTTATTATTGCATCGTTAGTCCTTTATATGATTTTGTTGAGATTTATTATTTTTTGATTAAAAAATTTAATTTCGAAAAAAAATTTAACCAAAATTTAAAAAAAAAAATTAATTTCGAAAAAAATTTAATTTTGAAAAAAAAATTTTAAAAATTATAACCAAAATTTTTTTTAAAAAAAATTTAGAATTTTTTTCAAAATTAACTTTTTTTTCGAAATTAAATTTTTTTTCTAAATTAATTTTTTTTAAAAATGCTTGGTTAAATTTTTTTTAAAATTACATTTTTTTTCGAAATTAAAATTTTTTAATCAAAAAATAATAAGTAGTGTAAGTGTTTTATTTTAAGTTATGTATTTATTTAAGTATTTAAGGTAAATAAGTAGTAAATAGTTTAGTATTATAAAAAAATATATAAAATATATATGGGAGGGGGAACGAAATTTTATAAAAAAATCAACAAAGAAAAAATATTTAAAAGGGATGAGGTGTTTGGATCGGTTATAAAGAAAGAAAAAAAGGAAACAAATCTGATTACAATTAGGATTCTAGGTAGTATAAATATAAGATCAATAAATCCCTAAAACACTTTTCTCTCCTCTCTTTGTTTGTTCGACCGATTCCCTCAAGAAAAGAAAAAACATAATTTTTTAATCAAGAACCAAGGTGGTGATTCAAGTGTAATCAAGTAAAGGTTTAGGTATGTTTTCAATTAAGTTTTTGTTTAATCTTTTTATAATTAGTAACTTTAATTGATGGAATAATTAGGGTTCATAAATTTTCTGTAAATTAATGATATAAAACTATATGGGAGTGTTCGGGATTAGATTTAGAGCATGTGGGTGTAAACGGTTTAGGTTAGATCGCGTTAAATTGAAAGTTAGGGTTTGGCAGAATTTTGGGTCGTGTTGATTGAATGATATCTCAATGATAAAAACGAGTTTTGGGTTGAATCTTGTGCCTAAATTGAATTTCAGAGAGTCTAGTTTTCAAAAAGTCCAGCCCTGAAAGGTTTTGAGGTGGGAAGTTAGTCAAATAATTTTTGCAAGAAAAGTTGTCAAAACAGTAAATTCAGGTCAGATTTGGGTCTGATTTCGGGGAGTAAAACCCCTACTTAAAAGTTGAATTGAGGTTAGCCAAAAATCAGAGGTCATATTTTATGTGTCTATTAACTCCAGCTCAAAACACAAGTCCTAATTCATTGTCTAAGTATTTTTAGAAAAATCAAACTTTTTGGTGTGCGTTGAGATCCGAATTTGAGTACTTTGTGATGTTGAATTTTTATAAAATAGTTAGGCTTAATATTAATTTTTCTAAAAACTCGCAATAGTTCATAACCCATTAGGAAGGTAGGGAATGAAAGGGAAAAAGTCAATTTGGTGATTTAGTATTTTATTTGTGGTCATAAAGTAACTACAAAATTCAGCCAAAAATCAAGAAAACAAGAATAAATGATGAAAGGTATTTAGAGTATAAGTGAGATATGGGAAGTATGGTAAATGGTTTATAATCATAATATAAACTTAGTAGTCCATCAATTGATTGTTACATCGTCTTGGGCTTTTGATCCTAATCGCGTGTAACGTGGGTTTTATTTGTGTTTAGTTGATTGCAAGGATATTGTGAAGTAGCTGTGCATCATGTGAGTTTCATAGTCGCATTTTGTATGTTTTTCTTGGGATGGAAATGATGCAAAATATGTTTTGAAATGTTTTATCGTTGTGATTATGTGTTTTAAATTGCGTTTAGACATTATATGACTATTATATGACTATGTGATACATGTGTTATTTGGGATCGGATGAGTACGCCTACTCAATGTGCTTTGTAATATTGATTTTGGATCAGAGGGGTACGCCTACCCGTATTGTGTTGGTTATGGGATCGAATGGGTACGCCTACCCAATGTGATATTGTAAAAAACATGAAAACTATGATCTGGTGGTCTTGGTGAGTCAAACCATATGAAAGCCATTTTTAGTGAGAGATAGTAGAAAGAGAAAGTTCAATGTAAAAATAGAATAAAAAGTGTAAGATACAAAAGACTCAACCCCTCTATGGAAGCCATGGAGGGTTATATATAGCTCATACGCCTCTAAACTATACATAGTTGCCTATTCTAGTCCTTGCGTATGAGACTATGATAAACTATGGTAATTCCGTAATGTTGTCACGTAAAACTGAATTCCTAACAATCTTCCCCCACGGGACGATATACGGGATTACTTACAATATTTTCTTACCGAGTATATAATGATTAAGAACAAAAACGTCCATGAAGCTTCCAATGCTGTTGACGTCTTCTGTGGTGTTTGACTTCAAGTCTGCACTCCAACATGAATCATCTTTGTAGTACCTTGTAGGAGAAATAATTTAATAGGCACGAAGTAAGTAACCCATATACTTCTGGTTAAAGAGAAGCTTCTGAATTAGCTTCCCCCTAATTCATGCCACAAATTCATGATTTAGAAGCTTTCAAAGCTTCCCCCCAAACTAGCAATCCTCTCTTGAGCATTTTCAAAGCTTTCTTACAAGCTTAGAATAATTAAGTGCACAACAGAATTGGTAGGATACCACATCAAATATTTCTGCTCCTTTAAGAATAAGCTTAGTGATTGATCGTTCGGGGTAAACATTAACTGGATCAAGAACGTATCTTCTCACGCTTGAATAATTCTTCTCA
Organism: Tanacetum coccineum; assembly: GCA_026074375.1. NCBI lineage: Eukaryota > Viridiplantae > Streptophyta > Magnoliopsida > Asterales > Asteraceae > Tanacetum > Tanacetum coccineum. The sequence continues at coordinate 13,346 of BQNB010073933.1, forward strand.
CAACACTTCCCCCTGGAAATTCAAATAATGCATACTAAAGTTCTCAAGATATCACTTCCCCCATGTGTCTGAAGAAATGCACCCAAAAGCCACAAGTTAAAGCGCTGATATTCTCTACGGTTATGACATTTGTCTTCCCGGCATGGCCTAACAAAAAAAATTCAAGAAAGATGTCATATGTCAAACTTTCAAGAAAAAGAAATGCAAATACTCAAGGGTGTATCTACTCCTTCCCCCTTACTAGTTTTGACACGTCAGAATCAGCAAAACCTTAGACGCACATTTACTTGAATACTTGTGTGAAGAATAAATTAGCTCAGATCTATCCCGTGAGAATCAATTGCTGATCAAATCTCTACTCATAACCTCTCTCAGACTATCTTTTTACCAACCGTTTTGTAGGCTATTTGAAGTAACCACTGATGAAGTAAACCCGATATACCAAACTTGACACTAAAGTAGAATTCCCCGTTCTTTTTACCAACCATTTTGTAGAGAAACTCAATACTTACCAAGCAAAGTATGAGACATTCATCACCCTTTACGATTATCCACAATGACTTCAGCGTGTGACACTGAGAACTACAATGTATCTCCTTTAAGTGATAGTTATCCATGTCTTCAACCAACCACCCCGACTGTTGGAAACTAGATAATCCAAGATTTCATCTAAATTCTTAAGCCCGAGCAAGTTATCATTGAACATCATGCATCCAACCAACTATGAATGACTAAATTTTGACTTCAAGATAAAATAAGTTCACGCCTTCGTAAAATGCCACTTCAATATCAAATAAGTGATACCCGATCAACTCCGTAGTCACTTAAAAAAATAATTCTAAATCTAGCCTTTAAGTTTCAAGATTCTTTATCCAAATTGATCTCGGTCTCATCACATTGTCACTTTGTCATCATGAAGTACAAATGTAATCATTAACAACTAAATATAGCAAAAAATCATCCCAAGTGAGTCATTTAGCTAAATTTAGTTTTAATACGAAACATTTAATACACAAACTGTTATACCCGGCTTAATCCTATAACACGACTATACTTAATAATAAAGCATAGTCCATCAGTTAATAACTTGCGGCCTAATTTTCACAATGAAAATACTTGACCTGCTACAACCACCAGCCCAACATGTGGAAGAAATTCAGCCTAGCTTCAAAAGCATATACCCGGGTCCAATGACAATTCATATCCAACTCTAAACATTAGGGGAATATATATGCCAACTTAACCCTACCCTAATCACACGCATCCTAAAAAAACGCAGTCATAGAGTTTTCTTCCATAGTAGATAGTCGATCTCTTCCATCTCAAACCCTAATCACAATAGACATCGCCCCCTCTATATTCATTCAGACGAATCTTCCTTATCATTCCATCATATCCCCATTTAGACACAGACACATTGCAACAAACCTATTCCCTTTATGTATGCTTTAATCCGAACACACAACAGTGAAGGTATGACTTCAAGATCACGAAGATGGTCTCAGGTAGGTATAATTTTAATGGTTTTCTGTGTCTTTTGATCGAAATAATTTATTCTTGTTATGATTCATTCCTTTAAATTTGAATATAAACGAGAGTTCATTTCTTATATATCAATGATGATATGTCTTGTTTGTGTTTGATCTTGGTCAGTAATGAGTGTTATTATACAACACGAAAGAACAAGAACCTAAGATCTTTTATTCTTTTAATTTCATTCATATCTTTTTATGGTTTGAAGAAGATGGGATTGTGACGATGGAATGACAGTTATGGTGGTTGGTATTTGTTGTGACGATGGTTTAGATTTTAGATCTTGGATTTGTGGTTGGGATTTGTGTTGTGATCAGTTGTAAATGTATTTGTTGGCTGTTGTTGATTATGGAGTAAACACGTATTGTCGTATTGATATGGGGTTTTGCTTTAAATTCTTCATTTCTGTCCATGTCTGTTAAGTTTGGGTGACTCAGTTGAGTCGACTCAGTAATTACCGAGTTGACTCGGTCTGGTAGGCTGCAAATCCGGTTCCCTGCTAAGGGTAACTGCGAATCCGGTCAACACTATGGAAAATACGAATCCAGTCAACACTATGAAACTGTGAATCTGGTCAACCCTAAAAACTGCATATCCGGTTCAACTTAAAAGCTGCGAATCCGGTTCCAACCAAAGAACTACGTATCCGGTCAAACCTAAAAAACTGCGTATCCGGTCAAACCAAAGAACTGCTAATCTGGTGAAGCCTTCGAGTTGTACCATCGTCCTTGCTTTTCTTGTCCTTTTTCCATCTTCATCCATTTTCTTGTTGAAACCCAGAAAATAAGCCAAGAAAAAAGTACAAAAATAAGCATTTAAATCAGAAAAGCAGTTTAACCAAGCAAAACAGACACAAAAATAAGCCATGACCAGAAGCTTAAGGACTAACCAACCTGATAAGCCAACACAGCAGGCATATTCATATACTTTTACCACACGAATAAGTCCAAACAAGGATCCAATAAGCTCGAAATAAGTTTTGTAAAAAAAACTATTATGACTAGAAATGAAGAATATGCTTAAACAGTTACCATACACCCATAAAAGACATGACGAAATCAAGAGACAACACACAAGAAACCACATACCATGAGCTATCTTATACAGATTCAAGACCAACCGGAAAAAGATTAAAAACCGACCCAAGAGTGTAACCATGGCTCTTGATATCAATTGTAAAATACACGAAAACTATGATCCGGTGGTCTTGGTGAGTCACACCATATGAAAGCCATTTCTAGTATGAGAGACTAGAAAGAGAAAGTTGAATATAAAAATAGAATAAAAAGTGTAAGATACAAAAGACTCAACCCCTCTATAGAAGCCATGGAGGGATATATATAGCTCATACGCCTCTAAACTATACATAGTTGCCTATTCTAGTCCTTGCGTATGAGACTATGATAAACTATGGTAATTCCATAATGTTGTCACGTAAAACTGAATTCCTAACAGATATGTTGTGTGATACATTCGTGGTAAGCTTTGTTGCTTATAGCGCCAGCTATTCTAAGCCCGAATGGGAAATTTTGTTTGTGGTTAATATGATTTGATTTTGGTTGCATGCTAGCATAAGTTCATGGTATAGAGTGAGGCGTTCAAGCAAGAGAACGTACTTGCAGAAAGGCTACATGGTTTAGATCAACAGATGGAAAGGAAAGAAGACGAGAGTTTATACTTTATGGACCGTATATGGGTTCCGTTAGAGGATGGTTTTGTGGAGACCGATAACTTAATGGACGAGCTCATAAGACTATGGTACTATGTAATACTGGATCTGCATCATTTAATTAAACATTCAGCAGATAAGATTTACATGTCTTCGAGATATGTACTGGTGGCCGAGAATGAAGAGGGATATTGCTACTTACGTTAGCAAATGTTTAACTTGTGAAAAGGTGAAGGCTGAGCATGAAAGGCCTTCGGGTTTATTGAAAACAAGATACGAATGGAATGGGATAAGATCACTATGATTTTATCACAAACTACTAGGTTAAAGAGTAGGCATGATTTAATATGGGTAATAGTCGACAGACTTACCAAGTCATCTCATTTTCTGGAAACCCGTTAAGATTATAGTATGAAGAAATTGGCAAGGTTATACATCGATGAGGTCGTTGCACAGCATGGAAGGCCCATGTTGATTATTTCGGATCAAGATGGATGGTTTACTTCACATTTCTGGCAAACATTACAGAAAGCTTTAGGGACGCGATTGGATATGAGTACAGCTTATCATCCTCAAACGGATGGACAAAGTGAGCGTACGATTCTGACTTTGGAGGATATGTTAAGGGCATGTGTGATCGACTTTGGCGGAAATTGGGATGTTCACCTACCGTTAGCTAAATTTTCTTATAATAATAGTTATCATTCGAGCATTCGGTGTAGGTCACCCGTTATTGGGCCCGAGTTGGTACAAGAAACGACTGATAAGGTAGTGTTGATAAAGGAAAACCTTAAAGTGGCGAGGGATCGTTAAAAGAGCTATGCTGATAATAGACGTAAGCCGTTGGAGTTTAAGGTTGGAGATCGTGTGTTATTAAAGGTGTCGCCTTGGAAAGGCGTGATTCGTGTTGGAACAAAAGGTAAGTTAGCACCGAGGTATGTAAGACCCTTTAAGATCCTTGAAAGGATCGGCCCTGTAGCTTATCGGTTAAGATTGCCTGAGGAATTAAGTAGTGTGCATGACACATTCCACGTGTCAAATTTGAAGAAGTGTTTGGCGGATGCTAATCTGCATGTGCATTGGATGAAATCAAGATCTGAAAGATCTTTGTTTTGTTGAAGGAACCATAGAGATTATGGACCGTGAGGTTAGGAGTTTGAATTATAAGGTAGTAAGATATCACTTGTGAAAGTTCGTTGGAATTCAAAGCGTGGTCCCGAGTTCACTTAGGAGTGCGAAGACCATATGAAGTCTAAGTATCCTCAGTTATTTGTTGATCGTGCTGTCGAACCTGCTAGTTAAAATCTCGGGACAAGATTTCCTTAAATAGGGGATACTGTGACAACCACGACTTAACAAGGTTAGTTTAACCGTTAGTGTTAATCTAGCTAGCTTTATGTGCTTTAGGTTACGTGTGTAATTCGTTTTGGTGGTTAATGTGATATGATATGTATGCTATAATATGTGCTTGTGAGTATAGAAATGGATGATTTAGGTCATTCATTTGTATATGATTATGATTTTGGAATAATAGTATTATTTAAGGCATTTGGCATTGGGAATTTAACGTATCGAGTATTGATGAGTTCGGGTTGAGGCTTCTTTAAATAAGTTAAGGTTTCTTAATTTATTTAGGTTGTTATAAATAAATATAGTTGGAAAATTTTTATGGTAGTATAAGTGTTTTATTTTAAGTAGTGTATTTAATTAAGTGTCTGAAAGTAATTAAGTAGTGTATAATTGGTATAAGTAAAGAATATATATATATATATATATATATATATATATATATATATATATATTTACAAAAAAATAACATATGGACCGAATATTTATATAAAATAAATAAAAAAATTAATTTGTTAAAGGGGGTGTTTGTTGGATCAGTTTGAACAAAAGAAAAAAAAAGAGCCCAAATCCAAGTCCAACACAAATCAGTAATATTATTAAAACCAAAAAAAATTTGTATTCCTCTTTTCTTTTTCATCTGAGTCGAACCATATCAAAACCCTAGCAGCCAGCCAAGGAGCAAGAGAAGAATTTTTTTATCAAAAATCTAGAGGTGATAATTCGTGTGTAATCAAGTAAAGGTTTATGTATGTTTTCAATTAAGTTTTTGTTTAATCTTTTTATAATTAGTAACTTTAATTGATGGAAGGATTAGATTTAGAGCATGTGGGTGTAAACGGTTTAGGTTAGATCGCGTTAAATTAAAAGTTAGGGTTTGGCAGAATTTTAGGTCGTGTTGATTGAATGATATCTCAATGATAAAAACGAGTTTAGGGTTGAATCTTGTGCCTAAATTGAAGTTCAGAGAGTCTAGTTTCCAAAAAGTCTGGCCCCAAAAGGTTTTGAGGTCTGGAAGTTAGTCAAATAATTTTTGCAAGAAAAGTTGTCAAAACAGTAAATTCGGGTCTTATTTGGGTCTGATTTCAGGGAGTAAAACCCCTCCTTAAAAGTTGAATTGAGGTTAGCCAAAAATTAGAGGTCATATTTTATGTGTCTATTAACTCCAGCTCAAAGCACAAGTTCTAATTCATTGTATAAGTATTTTTAGAAAAATTAATCTTTTTAGTGTGCGTTGAGATCCGAATTTGAGTACTTTGTGATGTTGAATTTTTATAAAATAGTTAGGCTTAATATTATTTTTTCTAAAAACTCGCAGTAGTTCATAACCCATTAGGAAGGTAAGGAATGAAAGGGAAAAAGTCAATTTGGTGATTTAGTATTTTATTTGTGGTCATAAAGTAACTATAAAATTTAGCCAAAAATCTGGAAAACAAGAATAAATGATGAAAGGTATTTAGAGTATAAGTGAGATATGGGAAGTATGGTAAAGGGTTTATAATCATAATATAAACTTAGTAGTCCATCAATTCATTGTTACATCGTCTTGGGCATTTAGCCTAATCGCGTGTAACATAGATTTTATTTGTGTTTAGTTGATTGCAAAGATATTGGGAAGTAGCTGTGCATCAGGTGAGTTTCATAGTCCCATTTATTATGTTTTTCTTGGGATGGAAATAATGCAAAATATGTTTTGAAATGTTTTATCGCTGTGATTATGTGTTTTAAATTGCGTTTGGACATTATTTGACTATTATATGACTATGTGATACATGTGTTATTTGGGATCGGATGAGTACGCCTACTCAATGTGCTTTGTGATATTGATTTTGGATCGGAGGGGTACGCCTACCCGTATTGTGTTGGTTATGGGATCGGATGGGTATGCCTACCCAATGTAATATGCTGTGTAATACATTCGTGGTGAGCTTGGTTGCTTATAGTGCCAGCTATTCTAAACCCGAATGGGAAATTTTATTTGTGGTTGATATGATTTGATTTTGGTTGCGTGCTAGCATAAGATCATGGTAGTTCATTATTGTCCTCCTTTGTTTTGATAATCACAGTAAAAGCGAGTATTATTGCGTGTCTAAAACCTATGACTCTCATCAACATTATTGTTGACGTTTTAAGCATCATTTTTAGGTGAGCATCTTGAGGAAAGTGAAGTTAGAAAGATTGGCTAGTGAGACCGTAGGATTGCATGCGGAGTTTCCCTAGTTTTCATTTCGTGTTTGCTTTGAATTGATTCTATGATTGTTTTAGGTTTTGGATTATTTCGTTATGTCTTTGTATTGGAGTGACTCTATTACCTCAATACAAGACTCCTTTTTCTTGTGTTTGGTATTGTCATGACACTTTGTGTCCATTTTAGTTTTGTTTAATGCATTGTAGTTTTCTCTATTGTTAACACCATTGTGTTGTGCTGATACCCATGACGTTACGCCTTGTGTTTCCGCCTTGGCGGGGTGTGACAGATTGGTATCAGAGCCTTTGGTTATAGAGAAGTAGGTGGTTGAAGCTAGACTAAAAACTAGGAGTCCTTCATATAGCTGCATTATAGGGTTTAAGTGTTTTATTACGTAAGTATTATATTTTCTCGCTTATCCGAAAGCTTTAATCATCCTATTTTTGTCTACTATTATCTAATATAATATATACTAATACCTTATTATTATTTTAGTTATGTCTCCCCCTACCCGTAAGAATTTCATTGAGGAACCATTTTCCTAACTAGACGTAAGCAGGTATTGTCATGACACTTTGTGTCCATTTTTGTTTTGTTTAATGCATTATAGTTCTCTCTATTGTTGACACCATTGTGTTGTGATGATACCCATGACGTTGCGCCCCGTGTTTTCGCCTTGGCGGGGTGTGACATATTGGTATCCGAGCCAATGGTTATAGAGAAGTAGGTGGTTGAACCTAGACTATAACCTAGAAGTCCTTCATATAGCTGCATTATAGGGTTTAAGTGTTTAATTACGTAAGTATTATATTTTCTCGCTTATCCGAAAGCTTTAATTATTCTATTTTTGTTTACTATTATCTAATATAATATATACTACTTTCTTATTATTTTAGTCATGTCTTCCCCTACCCGTAATAAATTTCGTTAGGGAATCGTTGTCCCAACTGGACTTAAGTGCTATAAGGACCCAGAAACGGGGCTTAGAATAAAACGGACGAACCGCAAATGCCGAATACCGATTGATCTGTATCCGTGCCGATTTGAGGAAAAGTTGATTATGAGAAAATCTGAAGGAAAATGGATCATGAAGATGGAAAGGAGAATGATTTCAAAGGATGGCACAATCTTTGAATTCCCTGGATACACATCATCTAAGGAAGAAGAGGAAAAGGAAGAGTCGAAAAAGAAGGGATCGAAGGAGGCGTCAGAAATGAGGTCAAACTCCAAGTCTTCAGGTTATGCAGCATTTGACAATGAAGTAGAGTCAGATCTCGAGTCCAGAGCAAGGAGTGAACCCAAGTGTAAGGAGATGGAAGATACTTGTGACAGTGGCGTTCGACCCAAACCAGATTCATCTTAGCTATTCCTGCCTATATGTTACCCAACTACCCATCTCGTTTCATGTTTTGAAAAATTTAGTTTGTTATTTCATGGTTGGAGCCATGTTTAGGAATGTTACTTTTGACTTTTGGATTTTCAAGTATTTTAATATTATGACTTAAGTATTTGCTAGATTATTTTCGCGTATGATGAGTTAAATGATTTGAATTATGTGTTATGTGGTTTGTTAACCTTAAGAAGTGTCGTCATAGGAGGGAATACACTTGTGAAAGGAGGCATCTATAATTATGGTAGCCAACATAATTATGCATGCGCCACAACACAAGTGAACTTGTAAGTATGATTACATGGATTGATGTTGGCACATTATATGTTGGTTATACTTGTATGTATATAAATTTTATTTTATAGAAATGGCTTCAAATTGGACGAAGCAATTCCGGAAATGACAAAAACCCTGATATTGCTGCTATCATAGCACATCAGATGCAAAACATCATCCCTCAGATTGTCACGCAAGTGACCAACAACATGAACAACAACAACAACAACAACAACAACAATAACAACAACAACAACGACAACAATGCGAATAATGGTAATGATAGGAACAATGGATGTTCTTACCGGACGTTCTTGGCTTGCAATCCCCGAGGCTATGATGGAAAAGGAGGTGCGATAGCACTTACCCGATGGATTGAGAAAATGGAGTTTGTGATAGACAATAGTGGATGTGCAGAAAATCAAAAGGTGAAATATGCTGCAAGTTCGTTCATAAATAAGGCCTTGACTTGGTGGAACACTCAGGTTCAGGCAAGGGGCCGTGAAGCTGCTGTAGGAATGACATGGGTTGAGTTCAAAGTGTTGCTTGTAGAAGAGTTTTGTCCAAGTAACAAAATGGAGAAGTTGGAGAGCGAATCCTGGAATCATACTATGGTTGGGGCTAATCATGCAGGGTACACTGATCGATTCCATGAGTTGGCCAAACTAGTCTCACACTTGGTAACTCCTGAGTCGAAGCGCATCGGAAGGTATATAAATGGATTGGCACCTCAAATTCATGGAATGCTTTGAGCAACCCAACCAACCATGATACAAAGTGCTATTCTTAAGGCTGGGATACTTATTAATGAGGCAGTCCGTTGTGGTACACTGACAAGGAGTAGTGAGAAAAGAAAGGAAGTGGAAGAAACAAGAAAACAATGAGGTTCATGGAAAGATAATAAGAAGGCAAAGGTAGGAAAAAGGTTTGTGGCGACAGCTCCTCCTAGAAATGAAAATGTGGGCTCATATCCTAAGTGTGCTAAGTTTTCTACTTATCATCCAGAAGGTGGACCTTGTAGGTTATGTTTCAACTGTCAGAAACCATGTCACTTTGCTAGAGTTTGTCGGGCACCAGTTAGGCAGGTGGTGCCAATTAGTGCTGTTAGAATAGGAAATAATCAAAGGGTTTGTTATGAATGTGGGAGCTCCGAACATCTTTTCAATACTTGTCATAATTTGAACCGAGCACCTGGTCAAGCAGGAAACCGTTTAGCTTTGGAGGGCAACCGAAACACCCAGAATAATAGGAATTAAGCTAAAGGAAGGGCCTTCAGTGTGAATACAGTCGATGCCCTACAGGATCCTAACGTTGTAACGGGTACTTTCTCTTTAAACGATCACTTTACTACTGTACTTTTTGATTCTGGAGCTGATTTTAGTTTTGTTTCCACTAAATTTATGCCATTACTAAATGTGAAACCTAGTATTGTAAGCCCTGGATATGTAATATAAGTAGCTAATGGTAAGAAACAAGAAGTTTATAGGATTATCTGTGACTGCAAACTAGAACTAGGAAATTCCTTGTTCACTATAGATTTGATACCGTTGGGTCATGGAAGTTTTGATGTGATTGTGGGGATGGATTGGTTATCTAAGAATAAGGCTGAGATAGTGTGTCATGAGAAGGTGGTTAGAATACTGTTGGAAGGTGGTGAGATACTTCGTGTTCAAGGGGAACATACTTTAGGAGGCACAAAAACACTAATGAGCACAAAGGCAGATGAACCGGAGTTGAGTGATATTCCCGTTGTACGAGATTACACCGATGTATTCCCGAAAGACTTGTCAGGATTACCACCGCAGCGACAAGTTGAGTTCTGCATAGATTTGATTCCTGGAGCGACATCGATTGCGAAGTCTCCATATCGACTAGCACCCTCGGAAATGCAAGAGTTGTCTGAAAAAATTCAAGAATAGCAAGATAAGGGTTTTATTCGGACAAGTCATTCTCCGTGGGGAGCATCAGTGTTGTTTGTTAAGAAGAAGGATAGTTCATTGCGCATGTGTATAGACTACCGAGAGCTGAACAAGTTGACCGTCAAGAACCGTTACCTTCTCCCTAGGATTGACGAATTATTTGATCAATTGCAAGGAGTGCGTTACTTCTCTAAGATAGATATTCAATCGGGTTATCATCAGCTTAGAGTGCATGAGGATGATATCCCAAAGACTACATTCAGAACGCGATACAAACACTTTGAGTTTACGGTTATGCCTTTTAGGTTAACCAATGCACCATCGGTCTTCATGGACTTAATGAACCGGGTTTGCAAACTGTACTTAGATAAGTTTGTCATCGTATTCATTGATGACATCTTGATCTACTCAAAGACTAAGGAGGATCATGAGGTTCATTTGAAGTTGGTGTTGGAGCTGCTGAAGAAGGAGAGGTTGTATGCTAAATTTTCCAAGTGCGAGTTCTGGTTGCAGGAAGTACATTTCCTCGGTCACGTGGTTAATCATAACAGTGTTCACGTGGACCCAAGCAAGATTGAGGCACTAAAGAATTGGAAAGCTCCTACAACACCATCTAAAATACGATCATTTTTGGGGTTAGCTAGTTACTACCGACGTTTTATCATGAACTTCTCTAAGATTGCTAAACCTCTTACTTTGTTGACTCAGAAAAACAAGAAGTATGAGTGGGGCGCCGAGCAAGAAGAGGCTTTCTAAACTTTGAAAGATAATTTGTGTAATGCTCCAATACTGTCGTTGCCTGACGGAATTGAAGATTTTGTAATCTACTATGACGTGTCGAATCAAGGGTTAGGTTGTGTACACATGCAACGAGGCAAGGTAATCGCCTATGCATCACGACAATTGAAGATCCATGAGAAGAATTATACAACACACGACCTAGAATTGGGAGCAGTAGTGTTTGCTCTTAAGACTTTGAGGCATTACTTGTACGCAACGAAGAGTGCCATCTATACGGATCATAAGAGTCTTCAACACATATTCGATCAGAAGGCGTGAATATGCGTCAAAGAAGGTGGATTGAGTTATTCAGCGACTATGAGTGTGAGATTCGCTACTATCCAGGTAAGGCGAACGTAGTATCTAATGCCTTAAGTAGGAAAGAGCGAGTGAAACCTAAACGTGTACGAGCAATGGCTATGATCATTCAGTCTGGAGTTAAAAGAAAGACATTGGCAGCCCAGAGTGAGGCGTTCAAGCAAGAGAACGTGTTAGTAGAAGGGTTACACGTTTTGGACCAGCAGATGGAAAGGAAAGAAGATGAGAGTTTATACTTTATGCATCACATATGGGTTCCGTTAGTGGGAGGTGTGAGAACCATAATCATGGATGAAGCTCATAAGACTAGGTACTCTGTGCATTCGGAAGCGGATAAGATGTTCCATGATCTTCGAGATATGTATTGGTGGTCGGGTATAAAGAGGGATATCGCTACGTATGTTAGCAAATGTTTAACTTGTTCGAAGGTGAAGGCTGAGCATCAAAGACCTTCGGGTTTATTGCAACAACCAGAGATACCCTAGTGGAAATTGGATAACATCACTATGGATTTTATCACGAAGTTACCTAGGTTGAAGAGTGGGCATGATACTATATGGGTAGTAGTCGACGGACTAACCAAGTCAGCCCATTTTCTGGCGACACGTTAGGATTACAGTATGGAGAAGTTGGCAAGGCTGTACATTGATGAGATCGTCGTACGGCATGGAGTACCTGTGTCGATTATTTCGGATCGAGATGGACGGTTTACATCATGTTTCTGGCAAACATTACAGATGGCCTTAGGGACGCGATTAGATATGAGTACGGCTTATCATCCTCAGACGGGTGGATAAAGTGAGCGTACAATTCAGACATTGGAGGATATGTTAAGAGTGTGTGTGATCGACTTTGGTGGCAGTTAGGATGTCCACCTACTGTTAGCTGAATTTTCCTATAATAATAGTTACCATTCGAGTATTTGTTATGCTTCGTTCGAAGCACTGTATGGAAGGAAATGTAGGTCGCCCGTTATGTAGGCTGAAATCGGAGAAAGCAGGTTGGTTGGATCGAAATTGGTGCAAGAGACGACTGATAAGGTAGTCTTGATAAAGGAAAAGCTCAAAGCGGCAAAAGATCATCAAAAGAGCTAGGCGGATAATAGGCGCAAGCCACTAGAGTTTGAGGTTGGGGATCAAGTGTTACTGAAGGTGTCGCCTTGGAAAGGCGTGATACGGTTTGGAAAGAAGGTAAGTTGGCACCGAGGTATGTAGGACCATTTGAAATCCTTGAAAGGACCGACCGTGTAGCTTATCGGTTAAGATTGCCCGAAGAGTTGAGTAGCGTGCACGACACATTTCATGTGTCGAATTTGAAGAAGTGTTTGGCGGATGCAAATCTACATGTGCTACTAGACGAGATCAAGATTGACAAAACCCTTCGTTTTGTTAAGGAACCCGTAGAAATTATGGACCGTGAGGTTAAGAGTTTGAAACGTAGTAAGATTCCAATCGTTGAAGTTTGTTGGAATTCAAAGCGTGGCCCTGAGTTCACATGGGAACGTGAGGACCATATGAAAGCTAAGTATCCCTGATAGTTTGCTGACTGTGCTGTTGAACATACTAGTTAAATTTGGGACGCAATTTCCTTAAGGAGGGGATACTGTGACAACCGTGACTTGAGCAGGTTAGTCAAACCTTTAGAGTTGACTAAAGTATTATTATGTGTTATAATTGTGTGCTTATGTGATCTTATATGAGTATTTGATAGCAATCCTTGATGCGTGTTCATCTATTAGTGATTGAGTTGTGGTTTTGGTAGCTATTTCATTCCGTTCACATTATTGTAACAATGAAAATGATAGCACGATTTTATGCGTTATCGTGTAATTTGGTAAATAATTGATATATGAGCATAAAAAGTATATAATGTATTATTAGGTTTGAGTTAATTCTAGTATTTAAATTAATTAAGCATAGATTTTTTCTAAATTAGGAAAGTAATTTATAAAATGAAATTTATAAATAGTAAGTTTAAAACTAGTTTTTATTTAAAAGGTTTGTAAAATTAAAAAAGGGTTTTTATAAAAATAAAAAAATAAGAGGATTAATATGTAATTAAAAAATAATAAAGGGGTGTTAATCAGCCGGTTAAAGAAAAAGAAAAAAAAAGAAACAAGTTTGATTGCAATTAGGATTCTAGATAGTATAAATACAAATTCAATAAAACCCTAAATCACTTTTTTCGCACCTCTTTGTTTGTTCGGCCGAAACCCTCAAGAAAAGAAAAAAAATATTTTTTTTATCAAGAACCAAGGTGGTGATTCAAGTGTAATCAAGTAAAGGTTTATGTATGTTTTCAATTAAGTTTTTTTGTTTAATATTTTTATAATTAGTAACTTTAATTGATGGAATAATTAGGGTTCATAATTTTTTTGTAAATTAATGATATAAAAATATATGAGAGTGTTCGGGATTATATTTAGAGCATGTGGGTGTAAACGATTTAGGTTAGATCGCGTTAAATTGAAAGTTAGAGTTTGCAGAATTTTGGGTCGTGTTGATTGAATGATATCTCAATGATAAAAATGAGTTTTAGGATGAATCTTGTGCCTAAATTGAATCTCAGAGAGTCTAGTTTTCAAAAAGTCCGGCCCTGAAAGGTTTTGAGGTCGGGAAGTTAGTCAAATAATTTTTGCAAGAAAAGTTATCAAAACAGTAAATTCGGGTCTGATTTCGGTCTGATTTCAGGGAGTAAAACCCCTACTTAAAAGTTGAATTGAGGTTAGCCAAAAATCATAGGTCATATTTTATGTGTCTATTAACTCCAGCTCAAAGCACAAGTCCTAAATCATTGTCTAAGTATTTTTAGAAAAATCAAACTTTTTGGTGTGCGTTCAGATCCGAATTTGAGTACTTTGTGATGTTGAATTTTTATAAAATAGTTAGGCTCAATATTATTTTTTCTAAAAAATCACAGTAGTTCATAACCCATTGGGAAGGTAGGGAATGAAAGGGGAAAAGTCAATTTGATGATTTAGTATTTTATTTGTGGTCATAAAGTGACTACAAAATTCTGCCGAAAAACTGGAAAACTAGAATAAATGATTAAAGGTATTTAGAGTATAAGTAAGTTATGGGAAGTGTGGTAAAGGGTTTATAATCATAATATAAACTTAGTAGTCCATCAATTGATTGTTACATCGTCTTGGGCATTTAGCCTAATCGCGTGTAACATGTGTTTTATTTGTGTTTAGTTGATTTCAAGGAATTTGTGAAGTAGCAGTGCATCAGGTGAGTTTCATAGTCCTATTTTTATGTTTTTATTGGGATGGAAATGATGCAAAATATGTTTTGAAATGTTTTATCGCTGTGATTATGTGTTTTAAATTGCGTATGGACATTATATGGCTATTATATGACTATGTGATACATGTGTTATTTGGGATCGGAAGAGGTACGCCTACATCATGCTTCGTGATTATTGGATCGGAGGGGTACGCCTACCCATATTGTGTTGGTTATAGGATCGGATGGGTATGCCTACCCAATGTGATATGCTTTGTGATACATTCTGGGTGAGCTTGGTTGCTTATAGTGCCAGCTATTCTAAGCCCGAATGGAAAATTACTTTGTTTTAATAATCACAGTAAAAGCGAGTATTATTGCGTGTCTAAAACCTATGACTCTCACCAACATTATTGTTGACGTTTTAAGCATCATTTTCAGGTGAGCATCATGAGGAAAGTGAAGTTAGGAATATTGGCTAGTGGGACCGTAAGCTTGCATGCGGAGTTTCCCTAGTTTTCAATTTCGTATTTGCTTTGAATTGATTCTATGATTGTTTTAGGTTTTGTATTATTTCTCTATGTCTTTGTATTGGAGTGGCTTTTTTTACCTCAATAAAAGACTCCTTTTCTTGTGTTTGGTAGTCATGACACTTTGTGTCCATTTTCGTTTTGTTTTATGCATTTTAGTTCTCTCTATTATTGACACCATTGTGTTGTGATGATATCCATAAAGTTACGCCTCGTGTTTCCGCGTTGGCGAGGTGTGACAGATTGTTATCAGATCCTTTGGTTATAGATAAGTAGGTGGTTGAACCTAGACTATAACCTAGGAGTCCTTCATATAGCTGCATTATAGGGTTTAACTGTTTTATTACGTAAGTATTATATTTTCCCGCTTATTCAAAAGCTTTAATTATTCTATTTTTTTCTACTATTATCTAATATAATATATACTAATACCTTATTGTTATTTTAGTTATGTCTCCCCCTACCCGTAAGAAATTTCGTTAGGGAACTGTTTTCCCAACTGGACTTAAGCGTTATACGGACCCAGTGACGGCGCTTAGAAAAAAAAGGACAAACCGCAAATGCCGAATACCCATTAATTTGTATCCGTACCGATTTGAGGAAAAGTTGATTATAAGAGAAGTGGAAGGAAAATGGATCATGAAGAAGGAAATGAGAATGATTTCAAAGGATGGCACAATCTCTGAATTCCTTGGATACACATCATCTAAAGAAGAAGAGGAAGAAGATGATGAAGAAGAGGATGAAGAAGAAGAAGAAGAGGATGAAGAAGAAGATGAAGAAGAGGAAGAAGAAGAGGACGAAGAAGAGGAAAAGGAAGAGTCAGAAAAGAAGAGATCGAAGGAGGCATTAGAAATGGGGTCAAACTCCGAGCCTTTATGTTATGCAGCAATTAACAATGAAGTAGAGTCAGATCTTGAGTCCACAGCAAGGAGTGAACCCAAGTGTAAGGAGATGGAAGATACTTGTGAGAGTGGCATTCGACCCAAACTAGATTCATTTTAGCTATTCCGCCTATATGTTACCCGACTATCCATCTTGTTTCATGTTTTGAAAAAAATTTAGTTCATTTTCGTATGGTTGGAGCCATGTTTAGGAATGTTACTTTTGACTTTTGGATTTTTAAGTATTTTAATATTATGAATTAAGTATTTGCTGGATTATTTCCGCGCATGATGAGTTGAATGATTTGAATTATGTGTTATGTGGAGTGTTAACCTTAAGAAGTGTCGTCATAGGAGGGAGTACATTTGTGAAAGGAGGCATCTATAATTATGGTGGCCAACATAATTATACATGTGCCACAACACAAGTGGACTTGCAAGTATGATTGCATGGATTAATATTGACACGTTATATGTTGGTTATACTTGTACGTATATGGTTATGTATAGAGTATGATAAGAATATGGGATTAGAAATCCTTATTATATCATCTAATGTATATAAATTTTATCTTTTATAGAAATATCTCCATCCCGAAGAAGCGGTCCTAGCAACGATGAGAACCCCAACATTGCTGCTATCATCGCGCAACAATTGCAAACCATCCTTCCTCAAATCGTCACCCAAGTAACCAATAACGTGAACAATGCAAATGTTAATGGTGGAAATGATGGGAATGGTGGAACCAATGGATGTTCTTGCAAGACATTCTTGGCTTGTAATCCCCGAGACTATGATGGGAAAGGTGGTGCGGTAGCAATTTCTAGGTGGATTAAGAAAATGGAGTCTGTAATAGAAAATAGTAGATGTGCGGAAAATCAAAAGGTGAAGTATGTTGCTAGTTCATTCATAAATAAGGCGTTGACATGGTGGAACACCCAGGTTCAGGCAAGGGGTCATGAGGCTGCTATAGGTATGTCATGGGTTGATTTCAAGGCGTTGCTTATGGAAGAGTTTTGTCCAAGTAATGAAATCGAGAAGTTGGAGAGTGAATTCTAGAATCATACTATGGTTGGGGCTAATCATGCAGGGTATACTGATCAGTTCCATGAGTTGGCCAAACTAGTTCCACACTTGGTAACTCCTGAATTGAAGCGTATTGGGAGGTATATAAATGGATTGCCACCTCAAATTCATGGAATGCTCCAATCAACTCAACCAACCACAATATAGAGTGCTATTCTTAAGGCTGGGATACTTACTGATGAGGCAGTCCGTTGTGGTACATTAACAAGGAGTAGTGAGAAAAGAAAGGAAGTGGAAGAAACAAGTAAACAAGGAGCTTCATGGAAAGATAATAAGAAGGCAAAAGTAGGAAAAGGATTTATGGCGACAGCCCCTCCTAGAAATGAAAATGTGGGCTCATATTCTAAGTGTGCTAAGTGTTCTGCTTATCATCCAGAAGGTGGACTTTGTAGGTTGTGTTATAACTGTCAGAAATCGGGTCACTTTGCTAGAGATTGGCAGGCACCCGTTAGGCAGGTGGCACCAGTTAGTGCTATCAGGATGGAAAACAATCAAAGGGTTTGTTATGAATGTAGGAGCTTCGAACATCTTCGTAGTACTTGTCCTAAGTTGAATCGAGCACCTGGTCAAGCAGTAAACCGTCTAGCTTTGGAGGGCAACCAAAATACCAAAAACAATGGGAATCAAGCTAAAGGAAGGGCCTTTAGCGTGAATGCAGTCGATGCCTTGCAGGATCCTAACATTGTGATGGGTACTTTCTCTTTATAGGATCACTTTGCTACTGTACTTTTTGATTCTGGAGTTGATTTTAGTTTTATTTCCATTAAGTTTGCACCCTTATTAAATGTGAAACCTAGTATCGTAAGCCCTAGATATGTAATAGAAATAGCTAATGGTAAGAAAGAAGAAGTTGATAGGATTATCCGTGACTGCAAACTAGAACTAGGAAATTCCTTGTTCATTATAAACTTGATACCGTTAGGTCATGGAAGTTTTGATGTGATTGTGGGGATGGATTGGTTATCTAATAATAAGGCTGAGATAGTGTGTCATGAGAAGGAGGTTAGGATACCATTGGAAAGTGGTGAGGTACTTCGTGTTCAAGGGGAACGTACTTTAGGAGGCACGAAAACACTGATGAGCACGAAGGCAGAGGAACCAGAGTTGAGCGATATTCCCATTGTACAAGATTTCGTAGATGTATTTCCGGATTACTTTTCGCGATTACCACCGCAACAAAAAGTTGAGTTCCGCATAGATTTAATTCTTGGAGCGACGCCGGTTGCGAAGTCTCCATATCAACTAGCACCCTCAGAAATGCAAGATTTGTCTGAACAACTTCAAGAATTGCAAGATAAGGGTTTCATCCGGCCAAGTCATTCTCCGTAGGGAGCCCCGATGTTATTTGTTAAGAAGAAGGACGGTTTAATACGCATGTGTATAGACTACCGCGAATTGAACAAGTTGACCGTCAAGAACCGTTACCTTCTCCCCAGGATCGACGACTTATTCGATCAATTGCAAG
>BQNB010073934.1:0-20865 GCA_026074375.1 Tanacetum coccineum
CCCTTCTACAGTAGTTGAGTATTATGTGTATATTAAATATCCACCAAAGGAAATTAATTAATTCGAAGTCTAAGTATTATTTTTAAGTCTAAACTTTTTAGTGCACAATCAGACCCGAATTGGGACTGTTTTGGAGTTTGATTTTCTTAGGAGTACTTGTGTATGTAATTGACACTTGGGAATCACATGGTAGTTAGTAAACACATAAGGGAACATGTGTGATTTTTGGTTTGAATTATGGGAATGTTTAGGTAGTGCGTTTAGGACACGCAAGTGAGAGTAAAATTCTGCGTAAAACCAGAAAGTGTGAAGTGTAACGTTTAGGTGCAAATAGTAAATGTAAGATTTAATAAGGTTATAAAACAAGTATAGGACTATGATAGATCACATAGGCATCCATCATAGTTGAGGTTACATCATATTGGGATGAATGCCTAATTGATGGTAACTTATTTTGTGTTTATATTTTTAGATTGTTCGTGATATTTGTGAAGTGTTTGTGGATTTGGAGCTAGCAATCAGGTGAGTTTCATAGTCCCATTTTTTTACATTGTTTTTAAATTGGGATGGAAATGATGCTTGTGTTTAAATATTTTAAATTACTGTGATTGTATGTTTTAAATGTGCTTGGACATTATGTGCTTTGTTGTGTCTATTATTGTGCTATTGAATTGGATCGGAGGGGTACGCCTACCCATTGGATCGGGGGTAACGTTCCTACCTATTTGGGGTCCAGGCCTAAGTATAAGTTCCAGCTGGTAGACTTTTAGGTGCGTAAGTGACATATGGATCGGGGGTAACGTTCCTACCCAGTTGTTTGTGATGTGGTACGCTCCATGGCTGTGTGAACAATTGGAGTTGTTACTAATGGATCGTGGGACACGTTCCGTTCCCAATTGTGTGTTTAACTGCATATTTGTCCAATTGTGTTTTAATGATCACAGTAATTATGTCTAAAACTTTATTGTGTGTCTTAAACCTATGACTCTCACCAACCATTGTGTTGACGTTTTAAGCATCATTTTCAGGTGAGCTTAATGGTGCTAAGATAGAACAAAGTGGCTAGAAGAGACCGTAGGATGCTTGGAGTTATTTATGCTTTCTGTTTGAATTGTTTGGTTTATGTTTTTGCATGTCATTTATTGACGAGACCTCTTTCTCATTAATAAATACACCATTAGGTTTTGGGTATTGTTATGACACTTTGTGTCTTTGCTTTACTTTAGTTTTCATTTTAGTACTCTCTATATAGACACCATGTGTTGGGATGATATCCATTCTTGTTTACGCCTCGCGTTCCCGCCTTGGCGGGGTGTGACAACTCGCGATTCCAGAATTCCGTGACACACTGATCCAACACATGGAATCTGTTAAGAAGTCGATTGATGAAAGAGCACAGCATAAACGAGAGTATGACAGCTGGGTGAATAAAAGACAGATTCAGACAACAGAGGGAAAGGTTGATACGGGAAAAAGCAGTGGATGCTAGTTTGGTTAACACAGAAAGCATTAGGACAGAATCAAAAGAGTAGGATACAAGCAGCAGATCAGGGAATGATGCACATGCTGATGATGCAGATATCGGACCCATATATGATGAAGAGCCAATGGTTGAGGTACAAATAACTACTAAAATCAATATCTTTGCTATTGGACAACAGTATACCGAGCAACCTAAATTCAATAATGAAGGAAAGGTTGACCAGAATGTTGAACATTGTCATGACACATGTCCTTTGCCTGCTAAATTAACTGATAATCAGACAACTAAACTCTCAAATCAATTTCATGAATCTGAAAATATTCGTCTCAAAAAGACCGTTGCCCAATTTCAAAAAGATTTTTTAAGAATGGAAGCACATTGTGTTAATCTTGAACTTAAATATCAAAATCAAGCTTTAAAAGAAGGGCAACATGGTCAATTTTTGAAAGTAACAAGTAACGAAGCCAAGTAACGAAGCCAAGTAACGAAGCCAAGGTTAAACATGACATAAATGTAATTGAAACAATAAACATCGAATTGGAACATAAAGTGGCTATGTTACTTAAAGAAAATGAGACTTTGAAAAAGCATTACAAAGAAATGTTTGATTCTATCAAGACAACGAGAGCTAAGAACATAGAACACACAACTTCTTTGATTGCAAATAATGATAAATTCAAAGCTCAACTTCAGGAAAAAGGGTTTGCAATTGCAGCATTAAAAAATAATGATAAACACGCAGCGGAATAATTAAGAACACAATCATTGTTATGAACAAGGTTTTCTTATTCATAAGACTACTAATAAACTAGCGTAGGACTCTTGTACAAGTTGTGTTCTTAATGGTGAACAACAATTGTGTATTGGAATTTATGTCTTATTGATATTTTTATTGATTATGATAGCTCTAGACTCTATAAGTGCATGTTTGTTATTTGGTGATCGGAGGCTGGAGCGGACTGCCACCTTTTTAATATCGACAATCCCGGAATGAGAAAGTCGATAAAAACGTGTTGATCTCTGTAAGAAATGAAACAAACTTCTTTTGAGAGAAGCCTGAGTAGCTGGGATGGGTTGTGCATTGCATCACTGGGTCCATGATGACTTGTCTTTAATACCAGAATCATCTTTGTGATTACTGATAGATTATGCATTGACCCGGTTTCTGCCTAAGGTTGTATGAAAGGCTTCTTTCTTTAAACCTTTATCCTTACATTTCTTTTTAATTCTTCAACCCCTTCAATGTTATTCCAATGCGTCCTCGTTATCACCATGTTGGGTTTGTTCCGATGATAACTCATGCCTTGGATAACATTCTCCCCAATCTCACTTTACTTCTTTTTTTCCATCATACCTATGGACTTCTATTCTATCTAATGGAGTGTCCCTGGGTAGATCCCTCCGATTCTGGCTAGATCATAGAACAAAATACGTAACCTTAACTGCCTTATAACACCGTAAGAAACATCAGTTGGTCGGTGTTTGGTATATCCATAGAAGCCATAAAACTATTGAGAAAGCAATCAACGTGTTTGAGAAATCATTTATTACACATTGAGAGTTTTCTATATCACCAAAAAGCTCCCCCTACACATATGCATCATATTATGAAAGAGTTTTGCACATACGAGGACAAGAATGCATTTATATTCGAAAGATCTTATCTGAATTAAGTCGTATTGATCACATTTTAATTACTAATAACCCCCTCAAAAATTGCATATGCGGTGACAATTTTTGAAATAACAAGTGAATTAAAATACAAGTTAATGTATGTTGATCCACTTTTAGACTAACCAAACAATAGGAGAACAAGAATGCATGCTGAATGAACTAATTTGAAATTAATTTTCAAATTTAGGCTCCCTACAAAAATATATATAGGGATAAGTTGGAGTGGAGTTTGGATGAGCACAAAGTTTTAAAGATTTGAATATTTTCATTTAAAATATCTTGAAAAATTATGCTCAACAAGAAAATATATGAGATATATCTGATTGAACATCATTTTTCCTTAAGAACTTCTCTTGAGCATTCAAAACTTGAATGATTATATGACTTTGCTCAAGACCCGGAAGATACGAACTTCCGTTGTTTAGGATAAATGTAGAATCATGGACATTTTCCTTTCTTTTGAAGCCCGAGTCCAAGCCTGACTTTGTACTTAGAATCGTCTGAAAAGTTAAAAGAGACATTTGTTGGAAGCCATTTAGAAACTCTCGCTCGAACTTCATTTATACACCCGTGTCAATATTAATCAACATTTCTAGGTGCGTAAATGTTCTTAATTGTCGAGAGACATGTCGGAGAAGATTATTTTTGGTATTTTTGAAATTTTTTGATTTTATATTTTTCTTTTATAGGTTTTATATTTTTATATTTTGGTTTTCTGATAAAATATATACAAGGAGTTACTGAGATTTTGCAAGACGTTCAAGTTTCGTTGGAGACAAGCTGCGCATACCAAGGAGACGAACCAAGTAGTTAAATCTATCCATTGGAAGAGCTTTGGTGAAGAGGTTGGTCAGTTGGTAATCCGTCTTGACAAAATACAGTTCAGTCATACCTTTTTCTACGTGCTCCTTTATGAAATAGTAGCGGACGGCGATGTGTTTTGTTCTTGAGTGTTGGACCGGGTTGCAGGATATGGCTATGGCTGATTTCGAATCACAATAGATTAGAATCTTGTTGAAATGAAAGCCATAATCCGTTAAGTGTATCCGCATCCAAAGGACTTGGGCATAATAAGCGGATATAGACACATATTCTGCTTCTGCGGTAGATAATGCCGCACAGTCTTGTTTCTTTAAGGACCAGCTAACCAGCTTTTTGCCTAAGAATTGAGCTCCACCGTAAGTACTCTTGAAGGTGTCTTTGCATCCTGCATAATCAGCATCTAAAAATCTGATATGTTCAAATCCAGAATCCTTCATATACCAGAGACCCATATTAGCGGTTCCTCAGAGATAACGAAATATCCTTTTAACCTCTTTGAGGTGCTTCTCGGTTAGCTTAGCCTGGTACCGAGCACATAAACAAGTAGCATGTACAATGTTTGGTCTACTAGACGTAAGATACATTAGGGCACCAATCATGCTATGATATTTCGTTGCATCGACTAGAGACCCATTTTGATCTAGGTCAAGCTTGTCTTTGATCTCCATTGGAGTTCCAACGGGATTATAAGTTTCCATTCCATATTTTAAGGATTTCTAACACGTAGTTGGACTGGTTTATGAAGATGCCACAGGGGGATTGGTTAACTTGTAATCCAAGGAAAAACGTCATTTCCCCCATCATCGACATTTCGAAGCGGATTTTCAAGAGGTTAGAAAATAGTTGGGTATACGTAGGGTGTGTAGAACCAAAGATAATATCATCAACATAGACATGTACCACTAAGATGTCATTGTCGAAGTGCCTTATAAAAAACGTAGGATCAATGGTGCCTTTGAAGAAGTGATTCTGTAGGAGAAAACGTTGACTAATTTATCGTACCAAGCCCTTCGGTGCTTGCTTTAACCATTATAGTGCCTTCTTTAACTTGAAGACATGGCTTGGATGATCAGCATCGATGAAACCTTCAGGTTGACACACGTACACGTCTTCTTTTAGCGTACCATGCAAGAAAGCAGTTTTCACGCCCTCATTGAAAACACAGTGAAACGTTTTATGTACAGATATGCCAAAAATATCCTGATAGCTTCCATTCTAGCAACCGGAGCGAAAGATTCTTCAAAAATCTATTCCTTCCTCTTGGCGGTACCCTCTCACAACCAGACGAGTCTTGTTTCGGATGACCGTGTTCTCTTCATCATGCTTGTTTTTGAATAACCATTTCAAAGTGAGGGGTTTTATGTTATCCGGAGAAGAGGAACACTAACACCATACATCAAGCCTTTGAACTGAAGAAGCTCTTCTTGCATTGATTCAATACCATGCAGGGAGCGGTCATGCCTCTTTGACCTTATTGGGATCCACGAGTGCTTACCGTTAGATGCGTACATGCACATGTCCCATCGGATCGCAGTTGATTCCTTTCAACAACTGGTCGACGAGGGTTCTGCCGATCTTTTGTTCAAGAGGGTGATCCTTAGTCCATTGAAATTACTATGAGGGGTTGGTGGTTTAAAAACGTATGCATGTTCGATGGATCCACATTATTGTGAGGATGGAGAATCAGATCAAATGTGGTTGGTAGTAGCAAAGGGATTTTTACAAACGTATTTTATCGACATATCTTTTGAACATTGCAGCAATATGTTGCGGGTTGATGTCTGAACATGTTGATGTGTGTATAGGCTCGTCAAACATCTGTGAAGTATTTGGAAAATTTGTAGCTTGAGAGGATGAATTTGTTGGTGTCGGTGCTGTGTCTGCTGTTGTTGTAGTTGCCGTTGGAGTCTGAAGAACTTGAGGTGCTTGAGCAGCCGGAGCAGTTCTTGGAGCAGAAGACGGTTGACCACCAATATAATCATCATACATAGCTTCGAACAGTAAATCCAATTCACCTTCAGTTGGTTTTTGAGTTGTTATTGTTGACGGAGCATAAGTAAGATCGAGTCCTGAACTGAGATGTCCAGAAGTCATCCTTTGAAGCCCGGGTTTTGAACTGCTTTGTTCAAAAGCCATTGCTGAAAGCTCATCAAATGTCACATTCATTGTCTCCATGATTTTCTTTGTCCTTCGGTTGTAAACCCTGTAAGCACAGGAATCAGCAGAATAGCCAATGAAAAAGCCAATATCACCTTTTGCACCAAGCTTCCCAATATCTTCACGATCATTCTTGGGATAACAGAGAGCCCCGAATACATGCAGAAAGGAGATATCCGGTTTTCTGCCGTTAATGAGCTCGTATGGTGTTTTGTTAAATCGACGATGAATGATGGAGCGGTTTTGAGTGTAGCACGCAGTAGCAATCGCTTCAGCCCATAAGAATAACGGTGCACGAGAGAAAATCAACATTGTTCTAGCAGCCTCAACTAACGTCTGATTTTTGCGTTCCACTACTCCATTTTGTTGAGGTGTTCGGACAGAAGACGCTTGGTGAGAGATGCCAAACAACTACAAAGTATTTTTTAAGGGATTTTGATTTTGTTCTGTGGCGTTATCGGTTTTATGGATGGATGACAGAGTGACTAAAAGAAGGACCAGTAATTCGCCTTCAAGAAGGTTTTATCACTTCTGGTGCTTCATCTTCTTGATTGAGAAAATGTTACCGAAGTGATAGCGAGAGAATTCGTCCACAATCACAAAACATATCGTTTCATTTAGCGAGCAATTCTCATTGGACCACACAATTCCATATGAAGGAGGTGTACCTTCTGCTTAGAATTGGGAATGGTTTGGGGTGGGTGTGACGCCCTTTTGTTTTTTCTTGACTCACAGGAGGGACAAAGGATGCTCCTTTATGATATTTGAATTTTGGAAGACCAAGGTGACAAGATAGTTTTTGGGCCAAGGTCATTGTTGTTAGTCAAAAATTGAGGTGGGATAAACGTATGATTGCCATAAATGACTTGGTAGAAGTGCTCGACTTTGAGGCAAATTGGGGATGCAACTGCTTTTTCAAGAATGTGCATAAGCACCAAGTGTACACATCTAAAGAAGCATTAAGTGAGAATGGAGAAGGCATGGGAATGTATATAGGAAGGTGTGTAATCGATAACAAGAAGTCGAAAGTCTACAAACCAACTATCGCTAGCTACCACATTTTACTCCCATTTGAATTTTGAATGATGATGCACTTTATTATATTTTTATCGTATCACATCTTAGTACATTGGCTAATCGATACACCAATTTACTTCTTCTTCCTTCATCTTCATAATATATAGCACATTGGCTTTATTTACTTTTTTTTACTAAGAACTATTCCACCAATCCTCCGATCGACGATCATCATATACCTGTAGCAAAAAAAATGTCATAAGACATGGAGTTAGCAACTTTCTCAAAATTCATAAGGATTTTCCACATAACAAACATCAATCCAAGTAGCTAGAAACTAACCATTAGACTTTGACTAGGGTTAGCCTATGCTAAATATGGTGTATATATTTTTTACTTTTTTTGGTAGATATATCAATTAAGAATAGGATGGCAACGACCATGGGTTTTTCTAGGGTATCTATGCTAAAAATTAGCACCAACAATTGGTTTCATATAATGAATAACTAACCGATGAGGCTAGCTAATAAACACTTAGATGTAAACGGAAGGCCATTTGGTTTATTCCTAAGTTGTTTTTTTATCACGCACATACAATTATTATCACACAAGTGTGATCTCACTGCGGTTGCGTAATGATTTACAAGCACAAGTTCTTGAATAAATAAAATCATCGGCACACTCATAGCAAAAAAATTAAGCATAACAAATGTATGCTACATATGAAACAGACTTAAATCCTCACAATTTTAGTGAAATGGCTATAATATATGCTAGCAAATGTTATCGATCCTAGAATAGACTGCAATATTAATCGGGACACATATCAAATTTTCAAAATTAAAGATTTTACTAGTGGATTGATCAAGTTATTCTAATATATTATCCTAAAAGTGTGAAAAAAACCAGATCACAAAGGCAAACTAGTACACAAATTTTTTAAAATTTTTCCCAAAAATACAAAAAATTTAAAAAATGGTCTCGTTATCCCTATTTACTCCCTTTGACACTTAAGTTTAGCAGTATCCTCAATGTGAAAAAACGAACTTCAAAGTATGAAAATAGGGAAATAAAAGTAAGAGAAAACTAGACTTCTGGGTATGATAAATCACAATTGAGATCCAGATGGTAATGCTACGCGAAAGCTAGCATAAGCTTTGTGAGAACAATCAATTTCTTGATCTTGTCATCTCATAATCATCACCTCAATCTTATACAAACAAAACACGAAATGCATAATATTTTTGGATTTTTGATTTTTTATAAAGAAAGGTAAACACTACACCCCTACACTTAAGCTTAAACATGGGTTAGAGGGGTGTAAGCATCGAAAATAAACTAAGAATAAAATACTAAAATTACACGGGTTGCCTCCCGAGAAGTGCTTAATTTATTAACGAGTCATCAGCCGGACTTGTATTCCTCCTGCTTCACTTTTCTTTGAGTAAAACTTCCTCACTCGAGTCTTCTTTGATGTAAAGAATATTTCCTTTCACTATTCCTTTTACAGTTTTGTCCAGATCATACAATTTAGCTTTATTGCAAGTGTTTTCCACTACACTATATATGAATCCTTTTTTGTGGCCCATGGCATGATTTTGCGATAATCCTTCGGGAACGGTGCCATGAATGGAATAGCTTTCATCTTTCGTTTTTTGCACATGAGGTGAGTTTCCTCGCTTGATAGCTCATTCAATTTCTCCTCATCATGGTAGAGTTTAACACAGTGTCCATTGACAATGAAGCTTCCTCCATGTTTGTCGTACAACTCAACATAACCGGATGGATAACCATGTTTGATAACGAATGGTCCGTACCATTTGGATCTAACCTTTGGAGCTTTGAATTTATACTTTGAATTAAATAAGATCACTTTGTCTTCGGCTTTGAACTCTTTCTGGATTCTAAGTTTCTTATCATGATAAGCCCTGGTTCAAGCTTTGTAAAGCTTATAATTCTCATAAGACTAGAGTCTCAATTCATCGAGTTCAGGCAATTGCAGGAATCGTCTTTCTCTAGCAATTTTGAGATCAGGGTTGTAGCTTCTAAGGGCCTAGTAGGCGCGATGTTCTATTTTAAATGGCAAGTGACATGTTTTTTCATACAACAACTGGTATAATGTTGTGCCAATTAGAGTTTTGTATCGTGTACAAAATGCCCACAGAGCGTCATCAAGTTTTCTTAAACAAATGGAAGGATTGTCCTTAACTATTTTCTCAAGTATCCTATTTAAGGCTCTGTTGATGTTTTTGACTTGGCAACTGGTTTGTGGATGATATGTTGTAGCGAAGCGATGATGAACTCCATATCGCTTTAAGATTTTCTCCATTCGTCTGTTACAGAAGTAAGTTCCTCTATCACTGATCAAAGCTTTTGAAATGCTGAAATGAGAGAAAAGCTTTTTCAGAAAATTGATTACAACTCGTGCATCATTTGTGGGTAGAGCTTCAGCTTTCGCCCATTTGGACACTTAATCAATAGCGACAAGAATGTATTCGAACTTATAGGACTTATGGAAAGGTCCCATGAAATTGATTCCCCATATATCGAATATTTCACTGACTTGGATGTTGTTTTGAGGCATCTCATCCCTTCACGAAAGATTACCAGAACGTTGGCATGCATCATAGTTTTGGACGAGAGTATGAGCCTCTTTAAAAATTGTCAGCCAGTAGAAACCAGCATCAAAAACTTATTTGGTTGTAGTGGAAGGACTCCCCAAGTTGGGTCATGATGACATTCATCAAGGATTTTTTTAGGTCTCAGAACCGTAGATACGTCTCCTGATCATCCCATCTAGGAAAATCTTAAAGAATACAGTTTGTCATAGAAATAATGCTTGAGTTTTGAGAAGAACTTGCATCGTTGAGCATAAGCTAATCCTTTTTTGAGAATTCTTCCCACGAGATAATTTGCGAAATCTGTGAACTGGTATGTGCTTAATTACATACACCTTTGACCTAATTAAATGAGGTAAAATGACCAATAACAGACAAAAAAATGCCAAAAATATGTTTGTTTTGCTTTATGTACTGTGCAGGTAACGAATATTCACTAAAGGACAAAAACAAAGCCAAACCAGACAAAACTGAGCACGAAATTAGAAAGAGTATGAAAAAACCAAAGCCGAAGGCATAAGCATCTTATTGGGCTAACCCGTACCCAAGTTAATGGGTCGGGTCAGCCTAAAAGTGTTTATCTACTTATTATAAAGCCCAAAATAACCTTGAATCCATTTAATTAAAAATCTTGCCCAACTAAATTAACCAAGCCCATTAAATATGGCATAAAACCATTTAACAACTGTTAGCCCGTTAATCCCTTTAAACCCTTTCATAGTTAATCCTTAGGGACTAACACATTTAGCCCCTATAACCTCTTAACCCTAACACCTCTAGTCCTTTTTCCTAACACTCGTTACCAAAATCAAACAAAAACCATTTTACCCGCCAAATCCCCTCACACTATTCACACTCCCTATCACCCCTGCAACTACATGACAATCCCTTTTAACCTCTTCCTCCCCACATCAAGACAACTCCAATTTAACCTATTCTTTAATAAGATGACAACCACGATGGCAATCCTAAGAGAATTGATTGGATGGGACAAATTTAAGGGCTTGGATTAAATTGAAGAAGCACAAGATGAATTGAAGGGCTCAGATTAAAGTTTTGATATCACTCACACAAGAAACACACCCCGCACCTTAGTTTTTATATAAATAGATTAGGTTTTCATTGTAACGAAAAAAGTAGTTTTTAATGTAGTATAGGAGTAGTGTAAAATTTATTTGTAGCTTATTTTCAGCTTAGTTTACTTATTGTCTTTTACTTTCAAAAGTCTTGTAACCTTTTAATGAATTAATGCAAATTTCAGTTTTTAATTTTTTATAAATCTGTCTCTTTTAAAGTTTTATGCATTCAAGCTTATTTTTGTTCACAAGTCTTTTCTATAAGCTCTTGTAAGCTTATAGAACTTGTTATACTCATATAAGCTTATCCAATAGCTTTTGTGAGTTTATACTGTTTGATTAAGCAAGTTTCTATTTTTTTAGCTTTTGGATGATAAGCCTAACTTGGAAGAGCTTATGGGTTTACCAGCTTGTTTTTAAACAAAGTGGAGCTTGTTGAATAGCTCTAAGAGCATGTTGATTCCTTGTTGTGTGCAAGGGACCAAAGTAAGTTAAAAAATTCCTTTTATAGCTTAATTTTCTGGTTTAGCTTATTCTACTGCTTATTAATCTGCTTAATCTTGCTTATTGTTACTTATTTCTATTTTATATTGCTTATTATTGCTTTGCATTGATTGCTTATTGTTTTTATGTAATTAGTCTTAGACTTCTCTATAATCTGTTTGAATTTTGCTTAAACTGCTTATTAAGATTGCTACTTGTAGAATGCTTATTAGTTTTGAGAAAGTGCTTAAATGTCCTTAAATAGGATTATGCTTATCTGGCTTTAACTTTTCACTCTTTAAAATCTGTTTTGTTAGCTTAAAATGAGTTTTTCAAAATCTAAAGGAGTGTTTGGCATAGCAGCACTAACTGATGTTAGTACTGCTAGTCAGCCTTTTGGTTCTTAAACCAAATTTGATTAGCTTAAAATAGGTCTTAGTAATAGCTTTTATAAGTTTTTAAAGTCTAAAACTCATTTTCATGGTCTTTTGCATAAATGGTTTAAAACTGTGATGTTGTTGCTTATTTAAAACTGCTTATAGCTCAGATTTTATAAAATGCACTTTAGTTATCTTTTTTATGCTTCATGTAAGTCTTAAAATGCATTAGAATAATGTAGTATAGGTTTGCATTTGTTGTCTCAAGTTTGCCAAAAAAAATTACGTTTGAAGATTAGTGTTTGATGACCCTTCCCCATGAAGTTATCGCTTTCATTTGTGAATATTTTCTTCTATTATCAAGTAATCAAAAATTCCCTTATGATTTTTCTTGCACAAGTTCATTAGAGTATAGGTTAGATATGTTTGAGCTTATGTTAGTTTTATAAGCTCATTTACTAGCTAAAAATGTAGGCTGCAAGTAGCTTATTTAGTTTTTACCAAATTCAAAAAAATCAAAAATCTGGCTTAACAGCCCTTTTTAAATGCTTTTATATTAGCTTAAATGTTTTTCAAAATGCTTAGATTTTGCTTTTTCTTATTCTCAGTAGTACTAGGTGCCCTTATATTTTTTCACTTTTTAGCCTTTAGCTTGTGCATTAAGCCCCTTAAATTTAGCTTAGAAAGTAGCTTGTTAGCCTGCTTGTCTGTTTTTAATGCATTCTGTCTTAGTGCTTTTCAGTCCCTTTCAGCTTATTTTCTTTGCTTATTTTTAATCCTATTTGCTTATTAGGTTTAGGGCTTCATCTGTTTTAAGCTTATTTGCCTTTTTCATTTGCTTATTGTGTTTAAAAAAGCTAAACAGTTTAGCTTTTATGTAACTTAGTTAAAAAAGCCAATCTGTCATTGCAAAGAGCTATTACTAGCTTATTTTTAAGATTTATAAAAAGTTTCTTTGTTACAGTTTTTCATTTGTGCTTATTCTACAGCTTTTTAAAAAAGAAACCAAAAAAAATGTTTTGTAAAAAAAAAAGAGGTCACAGGGGTCGAACCTGTGACCTCCCCTTCACACACCAACACACTTAACCATCTGCCCTTGGGACTTTTTCAGTTATAGTTTGTTTTATTTCTTATTTAAGGTCATTTTAGCCATTTAGCCTAGCAGCTTATTTTAGCTTATTTCCTGCTAATTCACTAAGTTGTTTTGCTCATTTTATTTTTCCTAGGTTCAGCACTGTTCAAAGGACTTTTTATAATTTTTTCAGATTTTTCCAATGTAGTTTAGTATTTTTTATTAATTTTTTAGATTAAAAGTGTTTTTAATTCATAATAAATTAAATAAAAGTCAAAAAAATATAATTCTTTTTTCTAAAATTTTCTTTTATCATTTAGAACTTTTAAAAATTAAATTTGCTTTTGTAGGGTTTAAATTTGATAATTTAGATTTTAGAGTCGCGTTTTTAATTCCCGTTAACGTTTTTATTTAATTGCTTTAATTGTTTACTTGCGTTTGTTTGTTTTTGCATATTATTAGTAGAAATAGAATACAAATAAAAAATCTTGATTATTCAAACACGCGATCACGAACTTAACCTCGATTTTTAATTCACGCCTCGTCGGGACACGACCCGGGAAGGTTTTGGATTTTACTTTAGGTAAAAGTAACTTTTAAAACCCTCCCCTTGAATAATTTTACTCACTCTTATTAATTAATGGTTTGGATACTAGTTAAATATAAATATAATAATATATAAAATATATATATATATTAATATAGATATATATATAATTAAGTTTAAAGAATCAATTTTGGCGCCGCTGCCGGGGAGGTTGTGAAACGATTATTGTGTACGTTTGAAGATTAGTGTTTGAAGACCCTTCCTCATGAAGTTATCGCTTTCATTTGTGAATATTTTCTTCTATTATCAAGTAATCAAAAATTCCAAAAAAATTGAAAAAACAACAAAATCAACCGTTGTGTCACTTGTGAATCCGGCTCACCTTTAGATTACAAATTATAAAAGAGGTATAAGGAGGGTTGATCCGACGAACTTCGACCTGAAAGGAGAAGGTTTTTAAATCGCTTCGCGTTTACCCGCTCCTTCGCTTCTTTGTGCGTTTTCTAGAAAGCTACCGCGCACCTTTGACTATCGGTCCCAAAAAAAATTTTCTTTTATATTTATCTTTCATAAAAATCTAAAAATAATCTTCTTATCCTTCTATCTATTTAATTCTAATGTCGTCATACAACCGACGTGGTTGTTGCAAGTGTGGAGGTCCGTTTGGTGGTCTATATTGTCGACAATGTACTTGTGAGCGGTGTAGAAGAAATTATACGGATGAAGTTTGTGCTTTATGTTGTTATGAAGTTAAAAAATCATTCGTTAATAATTCAAATCCAAATTCTTCAGTGGTTCTCCAAATATTTCAACCACCTCCACAACCTAACGTATTCTTGTGATTTGTGGAAACAAATCTCATTAATGGTTACGATTGTCCACCTCAAGTTCCGTTTATCTATAATCCGGAACCGTGTTACAATCAAGACTTTGATAATGATTTCCCACAAAGTTTTCAAAGTACTTTGATAATAATTTTCCACAAACTTCACCAAGTCTTCCACAATATCTTTGTTGTACCCGTTGTGGGGGTCCTCATGAGACTTTTCAATGTGATCAATTGATCTTCGATGAGCCTTATTGTGAAAACTGCGGGGGACCTCATATGAGTTTTCAGTGTCAACCAATGAATCAAAATTTCTATAATTCTAATTCTTCCGGTTTTGACCAATTTCAACCCCCGCAGTATCCCGTCAGTTTTCAACCTCCTGAGGAAAGTATCCAAGAATTTTTTGTAAAGCACGCTCAAGAAATGATAACTACGGTGCAATCCGCTGTGAAAATAGTGATTCAACAACATGAGCAGGCAGTTCAGAAAAAGCAGGAGGAGCAGGCAGCTTTTACTCCATATTGGAAGTTTCCTATTTTTGACGATGATGATGATGAGTATACTATTCAGTATAAGGAATATTTAGAGAATTCGTCTAATGCAATCACACCCGACTTATCAACCGAGGAGCCCGATAACTCTCTAAGTATGGGGGACGAGCATCTTAGCACTATTCCGGAAACGGAATCGGACGAATTAATAAAGTCTAGTGTTGAGAACCTTGTCCCAATCCCAAGTGAGTCCGAGGATTTTTCCGATATCGAAAGTGAGTGTGATGTGCCCGTTTGTGATAATTTTACAACTTTCTCTAATCCTCTCTTTGATGCTGACGATGATTTTTCCTCTAGTGACGACGAGTCATTTTCTGATGAGGACGTTCCAAAGAAATTTATTCGAACCCTTTTTTTATAAAGAAATCATTTCTACTAAGATAGATCCGCATCACTAAATGTCGAGTCTGATCTTATAGAATCTTTGCTTAATCGAGATATTTCGATAGTTTCTTCTCCTAAGTTTGATTCTCTTCTCGAGGAGTTCTCCGGTGAACTCGCTCATATCGATTTGATTTCTCCAGAAATTGATGAAGCCGACTTTGATCCTGAGGAAGAAATTCGTCTTGTTGAGAAATTGTTGTATGATAATTCATCTCCTCGACCTCCGGAAGAATTTAATTCTAAAAATTCTGATGCTATAATCGAATCTTTCTCTCCATCTCCTATCCCCGTTGAGGATAGTGACTCTCTTATGGAGGAGATCGATTTATTTCTTACTCCGGATGACTCGATACCACCGGGTATTGAGAATGACGACTATGACTCGGAAGGGGATATTCTTTTTCTTGAAGAATTGCTTAGCAATGATCCCCTTTCACTTCCTGAAAATGAGTCATTTCACTTTGATCGTTATTATGTTCCATCATCCCCTCGTCCTCCTGCGAAACCGCCGGATGATGGAATTTACTTTGAGCCCAATACGGGAGTTTTTACAAAAGTGGTGGATGATATTTCTGATAATTCGACAAGAGAACTTTATGTTCATGTGCCTAATGTTTTACCCACCCTTCCCACCCTTTCTCCAATGTTTGACACTTTGCTTCCATTTTCATCCGAAAATGAGGACAAAGTTCATCTCTTATCTCATCGGGGCTTTAAAGCTTTCCAGCATTTTTCTGAAAGCCCGATGATGATCTATGGAGAGGACATTCCTATCTTGGATGTTCCATTTCTCCATTTCTATCCTCCTTGACCAGCTCAAGTATGGGGGATCGAGTCAGGCTCAAGACTCGGTTAACAAAAATAAGCGCTTCGTGGGTGGCAACCCATGCTTATCCTAATATAATTATAATAGTAGTAATGAATAAGTGTGTTGTGAGGAGGCTCGCCTCTTCCTTTCTCGTGTTTTGTGGTTTGTGATGTTTGTCCAGGATTGCCCCGGATTATGAAGCCTCTCGTGCTCGTGGTTTTGTCCTTCGTTCACTCGAGCTTCAATCCTTAGCATGATTATGGGAATCCAATATCCAATCTTATCGACTAACGTTTATCTTTGAGCACACTTAATAAACGGCTTTAGATTTACGTAGAGACCCTTCTTAAAACATTGAGGACAATGTTCAGTTCAAGTATGGGGGGATCTATCGATTTGATTGTGCCTGCAGTCGTTGTTTTCACGTAATCTCGTTTTTACCGCCAAAAATTTAAATAAAATGATCTATGCCTGCAGTCGTTGTTTTCATGTAATCCCGTTTTTACCACCAAAATCTTAAAAAAATATTGTGATTTTATTTAAAAAATTCCAAAAATATAATAAGTGTTTTGTCATAATTTTTGACTTTCCTGATGGGTAGAATAAGAATAAATTTTGACTCGATCGAGCGTGTTGAGCTCTTAGCTTTGTCCCTTAACCTTTATAAACGAGAAATGATAGAGTTGAATATAAGTTGGATGCTAAGCAAGGATTAGTTGGAAATCT
The DNA here is from genome assembly GCA_026074375.1 of Tanacetum coccineum. Classification (NCBI taxonomy): domain Eukaryota; kingdom Viridiplantae; phylum Streptophyta; class Magnoliopsida; order Asterales; family Asteraceae; genus Tanacetum; species Tanacetum coccineum. The sequence continues at coordinate 16,625 of BQNB010073934.1, forward strand.
TAAGAGCTCATAAGTGTAATTTGTGGCTTTTTCTCCCATAAGCTCCTAACCTGACTAATAATAAGTGCTATTTTTTTAGGAAATTAGACAAGAGTGGTTTATCGCTTCACTTAAATAAGTCCCTTTGTAAATCACAGTTTTTAGACTTTTTATTTTTAGTTTAATTTAAACTTAATTTTCTAAAAAGAAATTTTCTCCTATGTATCGTGGTAAAATAAAGTGTAAAAATAATATAAGTAACAACAGATATAAAATAAACTGTGGTCAGTATAAAAAGAGTTTACTGCCTTTTGTCGGCTCACAACCGATGTGGCAGTCTTCAAAAGAAGGCCCATAGTACGAATAATAATCCGAGACTGATAAAAGTTTGTTGCATCTTGCCGGCTCACAACCGATGTTGCAGCCTTCTAAAAAGTCAAGGATTTACTTCGTTTAAAGTATAATTATATTAATGTTAAGTGTAATATATGTGATTTAATAAATATAGGGAAAATCTCTTTTTCTTAAATTTAAATATGCTTTTGAACTAAGACTATTTCGTTTTAAGTTGTGGTTTTTCTAAATAAATTGTTTGTTTAACGGGAAACCTAAGAGTTTTTGAAACCGAAGGTCCGTGAGTTCCGATACTATTCTCTGTGGGGTGTCAAAAGCCTGGTCACCTAGGCCGGTCTCGGCTGGGATGTGCCGAGAAGAAAGTCGCTACATGGGATGATCTCGCCTTCAAACTCATTATCCTTGGGTGGAACGTGAACTTTCTTAAAAAAAGTTGATCCATGGTTGAAATTCGTAATTAGCACACTCACATATAATATAATAATTGTCGGGAGTGAAAAGTTTACAAGTTACAAATACGAGTAGTGTTAGCATCTTAACTTATATTGAACGGTGATTTCGTTTTTTTGGGACAAGTGAAAAATCGAGGACAATGAATTTATCCGTTTTGGGCATTTTAGGATTGAAGTGCTTCTTATTCTATGACCCTAAAGGTTATGAAAATAACGAAAGTCAAACATATTGGTTAGTTGCTAAGAAAAAGAAAAAGGAAAAATATAAAAATATGTGTGGTAATTAGTGTAGATTTATAAAAATGGTCAAAACGGGGCTTTTCAAAGCTGTTGAGTCTTTAATTCCCTTTGATGAACACTTAGCTACTTTTCGAGGTAATTAGTCGAGGGGGATTGAGATTCTTGGTTTTCTGAAGTGTTTACTTATAGCATTGCGTGAGGACACGACAATAGTTTAGTATGGGGGATTTTGGTATGTGCTTAATTACACATACCTTTTACCTATAAAAACGTGCCTAAAATGACCAAAATACATCAAAAATGCATTGTATTTGTGTGTTTTGTGATTTATGATTGTGCAGGTAACAGATATTCACTAAAGGACAAAAATCAAGCCAAAACGGACAAAACCGAGCACGGAGTTGGAAAGAGCATAAAAAGTCAAAGTCAAATAGTCAAAGTCAAAAAGTCAAAATCAACAAGTCAAAGACGAAGCCGAAACTGAAGAAATCTTAAATGGGCCAACCCGTACCATTTAATGGGCCGGGTCAGCCCATTAAGCCTTCATCTATAAAACTTATAAGTTTTAAAAGTCCAAAACCCTTAAACACTAAACCGGCCCAAAACCAAACCAAAAGCCCAAACCATATACCCATTAACCCCCTTTACACTGTTAGTCCTTAAGGTTTTACACCGTTAGTCCTTAAGGACTAACGTGGTTAGTCCCTATACCATAACACCCTTAACCCCGTTACCCTGTTATCCCAAATCAAACTTTCCCGCCAACACTGTTCATCTGTCACTCTCATCCCTCGACCCCTGCTCCTATAGACAAACCCATCACTCTCAACTCAACCCTACTTTACAAACCAACAAATCCACCTTGGCAATCCCCTAATTTTTTATTCATTGATGAGACAAGGACCAAAAGCAAGGGCTTAGATCATAAAACTTGGAGAACAAGATAAATGGATGGCTAGGATGATGGTTTCGAGCTCCTCACACAAGAAGCACACCTCTAATTCCCTCTCACAGAACTAGCACAAATAAGAGGACCCAAGACTTTGTTATCTCTATATATAAATAGGACTCTTGTAAGGCCTTGAGGCATCAAGTTTTTTATATTTCAGCTTATATTAAGTTTGTTTTAGGTTATTGTACTTTTTTTTAAAAGCTTTGTACTGTTTTTTTAAGTTTAATGAAATTTAAGTTTTTATGTTAAAATCCGTTTTTATATTAATGCTATGAAAATGTTTATTAATCTCTTATAAGCTCTTGTTTACTCACATTTAAGCTGTTTAACTTAAGCTATATAAACTTTTCCATAGCTTATATAGCTTAAGTCTTTTTCACTCAAAAATATAGCTATATGGATGATAAGCCAAAAAGGGATGGGCTTATTGCTGTCACTAGCTTGTTTCTAACCATTTTCAAACAATAGTTTCACAAATGGGATTTGTGAGGGACATACATGCGTTACTTATTTACATCTAGCACATATATGCTTGCATGACATGCATCGTTTTAGCATTAGTAGGGTACTAAGTGCTTACATGATTGATATACGTGTATATAAATGATATTACATATATTACTATAAGACTTTTATAATTAAGGCTTACAGACATATCATACCGATCTTTCCTATAAGTAATACTTATATAAGGTTATTTTTTCTTTTTGTAGAAATCAAGTCTTCTACGACATCTGCGGTTACCTACACTTCTGTTTACACCGACTCTAAGCCCGGCAGAGCCTTCTAGGGAGCCGATGATGAGGAGGTATCGTCTTATTTCAGTTAGAATAGTTTGTAAAATGAGTATCAATACTTAAGAGGTGTTTGGGTAACAGCCAAAATGTTGGTCAATTTAGTTTTAAAACTACTTTGGGTCACTAAGCCAACTTTAACACTCAGTATTAAGTCATTTTAATCAGTTTTAAAAGTTTTCAAAGATTAAAATCAAGTTTTAAGATGTTTCATACAAGTCCTTAGACTCTGTGGAATTGAAAGTTTTTCAAAGTTATATCAACTTATATGCTTGGATTTGCTTAAATTGCTTTTTAGTGCCTTTGAGTGCTTTGTTTAGATGTTAAAATGCAGCATAAAAGAATTGTTTTAAGTGTGCATTTATAATTTGTGTTTTAGTTAAACCTGTCAAAGTTTTCTAAGACTATTTTTAAAGTTTTAAGACCAATCTTCACTAGCAAATGTAGATTAGTTAAAGTAGGTTTTAGAACCTGAAATGGAAAACATAAGCTCATTGTAGTATGAACTTTGTCTATTTAAGCCTATTTTAGGGTTTAGAACTTAATTAGATATCTGAATTTAGGGCTGCACTTTGCCTTTTAGTTTTTACAAAAACTTGAAAAAAATCACTCAGCATAGACCGAGTTAAACAATCCTTTTCATTTGGCTTTTTCATAGTTTATCTGAGTTTCAAACTGCTTTCTTGGCTGAATCTTGTTACTTATAGGATAAGCTTAATCTGTCCTTTTGGTCTTTAAGCCATAAGGATAGCTTAAGTGGATTAAATATAGGCTTGAAAGTACCCCCTTAGGTTGTTTGGTTAACAATTTTAGCCATAATTGCTTATTTGATTTCTGAGTTTATGCCTTATTAGATGTGCTTAATTTGTGTTTAGGATTGCTTATTATGTTAATTTAATAGTCCTGGTAGCTTACTTGACTTAGGTTTGAGCCTATTCAAGCTTAAAAACAAATTCATTTAAGTGTTACGTGTTTTTAGCTTATTTTGATTTTTAGCTGCCTTAGTGCTTTTTAATGCTTGCTAGTTCACTTTGGTTGCTTATTTTTAATTAGAATAGCTTATTAGGTTTATGTGTTTATCTAAGATTAGCTTATTTGTTAAATATTTGCTTATTGAGTCTTAAAAAAGCCTCACAGTTAGCATAATCTCATTTAGTTAAAATTTTGCAAACTATCAGTTTAAGTTAGCTTATTTCCAGCTTATTTTCAAGTTTTATAAAAAGTTCTTTTTTTAAAGTTTTCCATTTTTGCTTATTTTATAACTTTTTAAAAAAGAAAAGAAAAAAATGTTTTGTAAAAAAAAGAGGTCACAGGGGTCGAACCTGTGACCTCCCCTTCACACACCAACACCTTAACACCACCACACACTACCAACTGCGCCCTTGGGTCTTTTTCGTTAAACTCTTGGGGCAGTTGGTATTTAAGGGGTTTTTACCCTTATAAGTTAACAGCCTCTTTTGCTTATTTACA
>BQNB010073935.1:0-31958 GCA_026074375.1 Tanacetum coccineum
CCTAGATGCGTTTCATGTTCTTCCTTTGTCTTAGAGTAGATCAAAATGTCATCGATGAATACGATAAGAAACTTGTCTAGGTAGCATCTGCATACTCGGTTCATCAAGTCCATGAATATCGTTGGTGCATTCGTTAGACCAAAGGGCATTACTATGAACTTGAAGTTTCTATATTGAGTTCTAAATACAGTCTTTGGAATGTCATCCTCGTATGTGGAAAAATAGAAGGGGGGTTGAATAGTTTTACCACTTTTTAATTTAAGGTTTATGTATGTTTGTAAAACTTAGATTCGACTTTTTGTGAATTCAACGCTTGCACAATATGAACAATATAAGTATATGAAATGATAAAGTAAAACAAGAGATAAGAGTAAGAACAATCAAACCACAACACGATGATTTATAGTGGTTTGGTAACGAAGTACCTCTTCGCACTACTCCACTCTCCGAGCACCAAACTCGAGAGTTTTCTTCACTATGTCAACAAACTCCCTTATAACCGTACACAACGTTGATTATACCGATTTATGACACAAAGCTAAATGTTGAGTTCTAATCTTAGCTAGAACCAATCTAACACAACACAACTTCACGACTTGTTCACGACTTCATAACTTCACAACTTCTTCACAACTTCACACCTTCTTCACAACTTCACAACTTCTTCAACAACTTCACCCAACTTCTTCTACAACTTTACAACTTCAAAACTTCACTCACCACACTACTTATATTACAATATCTAATCACTACTTTAGATCTCCTTCGATCTAACTATACTTACAAAGATTGCCAAGATCTAGCTACTACACACAACTACAAGATATACAATTGATTTACAAATATGTGATATGGATGCAACAAGATTGCTATGCACACTAAGGTGTAATACTTCTTCACTTGATGATGGAGTATATTTCTCTTGAACTTGAGGGATTAAAGCTTGAATCACTTGAAAATAAAGCTTTATGATTAAGGATCAATGGATTTAGTGAGCATGTATAGGTTGTTTTATACAAAAAGAATGAGTGCAAAAGGTGAGAAAATATTTGGAATAGTCCAGTTTTTAGGGAAACAGGAGGTAGCGGGAGTCTATGCGCGGTCCCCCCTTAAATAGGGTGCCGGCCCCCTTATAATTAAGGGGCCCGCCTTGTATTTAAGGGGTGGCGCCCATTTGTAGACGCTCCTCTTTTTGTCCTTTTCAGGGAGGTGTTTACTTGACTTTTTCTAGCAGTTTTAGGTTCGAAATTTTGAAATTCAAAATGTTTATTTTGAATAAAACATTTCTTTTGAATGTAGAAAATGTTTTGTGTGGTTTATAAAATGTTTACATCAAAACTTATAAAAGTTTAAGGTTGAATAAAATTTCCTTTGATCATAAAAATGCATTTATTTAAAACAATTGTTTTATTCATACCTTAGTGATTAATGTTCGAATTGAAGATTTACTACTAATTATTATTTACATATATTTTACGTTTAACGTTTTTATATTTTGTGATATATAAAACGTAAAGATGTGAATAGTAATTTATTAATGTTTTTAGGGCATTATATTTAGTCAACCCAAAGTTAAAGGGTCATATAGCACAAGTCAAAGCACACAAAAAGATAGTTTTGCGTTATTCCAATACTCATGGCAGCACAATTAAGCAGTTAGATGCTCTCGGTGGTTTATACTGTTTAACTCCAAGCCTAATGCTTCTACTTTACCAAATGTTGTTAGTCTAAGTGATGTTGTGATCTACTCCTTCTTTGCTAGTCAGTCTAATAGTTCACAATTAGGTAATGAAGACCTAAAGCAAATTGATCCTGATGATTTAGAGGAGATAGACTTGAAGTGGCAGATGGCAATGCTGACAATGAGAGCAAGGAGATTTCTCAAGAAGACAGGAAGGAATCTAGGTGTTAATGGGACTGATACCATTGGCTTTGACAAGACCAAGGTGGAATGCTATAATTGCCACAGAAGAGGTCATTTTGCTAGGGAGTGCAGGGCTCCTAAGTATCAAGACAACAGAAACAGGGAGACAACAAGAAGGACTGTGCCAGTTGAGGAAACTACTTCAAATGCTTTAGTATCTCAGTGTGATGGCTTTGGCTATGATTGGAGTGACCAGGCTGAAGAAGGACCTACCAATTTTGCACTTATGGCTTATACTTCTTCAGGTTCTTCAAGTTCTTCAAGCTCAGACACTGAGGTATCAACTTGTTCTAAAGCATGTTTAAAATCTTATGAAACTCTCAAAGAACATTATGATAATCTGACAAAAGATTTTAATAAGTCTCAATTAAATGTAGGAGCTTATAAAGCAGGTCTAGAATCTGTAGAGGCTAGACTAGATGTGTATAAAAAGAATGAGGCTGTTTTTGAAGAGGACATAAAGATTTTAAAACTTGATGTTATGTTGAGAGATAATGCACTAACAGAGCTTAGAAAGAAATTTGAAAAAGCTAAAAAATAAAGAGATGATTTATACTTACCTTAGAAAAGTTTGAAAATTCATCTAAGAATCTAAGCAAACTGTTAGAGATTCAAGTAAGTGATAAGTTCAAGACTGGCGTAAGGTTTGATATTCAAGTGTTTGATTGTCAGGTGAATGATAAGTATAAAACAAGTGAAGGGTATCATGCAGTTCCCCTTCTCTATTACTTGGAACTTCATGCCCCCTAAACCTGATTTGGTACTTGCTGATGTGGATGAATATGTTTTTAGTGAATCTATAACTAGTGTACCTGCAGTTGCAAATAGTAAAGTTAAGACTAGTGAGGTCAAAATAACGTCTTTAGTGTCCACTTATTGAAGATTGGATAATCGGACAGTTGTGGATGAGAATAAGACTAAGTCTAGTACTTATCAGAGAAACCTAGTTTTGATAAGGTAGTAATTAGTTAAAACCAATAAACATGTGAAATCACCTAGGGAGTATATTAAGAAGGCAGAAAACAATAAGCAAGCTAAATACCCTAGGAAAAACAGTCAAAGTCCTAGAGGTAACAAAAGAAATTGGAATAATTTAATGACTCGGAAATTTGGAATTAATTTTGAGTTTAAAAATAAAGCTTGCTATGTATGTGGCAGCTTTAACCATTTGATCAAAGATTGTGATTTCTACGAAAATAAAATGGTGGAAAAACATGTATGGAACAATGCTAGAAGGGTGAATCACCAAAATTCTCAAAAATGTGTCACCCTTATTCAAAAGACAATTTGTTCCAATAGCAGTCTTTATTGAAAATTATGGTTTACAAACACTTAAATACTGTTAGGCAAAACTCTTCAAGAACAAAATTATCAGTTAATACTGCCAGACCAATTAATACTGTTTACCCAAGACCAACAGTGAATTGTGCAAGGCCAGTATCAAATGTTTTTAATAGAGCACATTCACATGTTAGAAGGCCCCTTAACAAGTTTACAACAAATAAGAACAGTAATTTCAATGAAAAAGTTAATATTGTAAAGGGAAATGTTACTACTGCTGGGCCAAAAGCAGTAGTAAGTAATAATAGAGGAAATGAGGCTAATGTTGTTAAGGCCTCAACATGTTGGATTTGGAGACCAAAGATAAAAGTTTTAGACCATGTCTCCAGAAATATGGTGCATCAATGTCCTTTAAAAGATTTACTAAATGTTGATGCACCAAGGCAGATCCAAGTCAGTAATGGCTTAGGTCCCCAAAAGAAACTAATTTCCTTACCAATATGTGCAGGGCAATCCACAGCAAGATATGAAGGATAAAGGTGTGATTGACAGTAGATGCTCTAGGCACATGACAGGAAACAGATCCTATCTTACAGATTATGAATATATTGATGGAGGATTTGCTGCCTTTGGAGGTAGTACCAAAGGAGGGAAAATTACTAGGAAAGGTAAAAATAAGAACTGGTAAATTGGACTTTAAAGATGTGTATTTTGTAAAGGAACTAAAGTTTAAACTCTTCAGTGTCTCACAAATGTGTGACAAGAAGAGTAGTGTTCTTTTTACTAATACTGAATGTATTGTTCTGTCTTTAGACTTTAAGTTAACTAATGAAAGTCATGTCTTGCTTAGAGTTCCTTGAGAGGATAACATGTACAGTGTTTATTTAAAGAATGTTGTTCCTCAAGGAGGTCTCACTTGTCTCTTTGCAAAAGCCACACCAGATGAATCTAATCTTTGGCATAGGAGGCTTGGACATGTAAATTTCAAAACTATAAATAAACTGGTTAAGGGAAACCTTGTAAGAAGTTTACCTTCAAAACTTTTTGAAATAAATCAAACTTATGTTGCTTGTCAGAAGGGAAAGCAACATAGAGCTTCTTGGAAGACCAAAATAGTTAGTTTAATCAGCCCCACCCCCCCCCCCCCCCCCCCCCCCCCCCCCCCCCCCCCCCCCCCATTACAAATGTTGCACATGGATTTGTTCGGTCCAACATTTATAAAGAGTCTAATGAAGAAGATGTACTGCCTAGTTGTCACAAATGACTATAGTAGGTTTAGTTGGGTTTTCTTTTTAGCCACTAAGGATGAAACTAGTGAAATCCTTAAAATATTTATAACAAGCATAGAAAATCTAATAGTAATTTTACGTTGAACGTTTTTATATTTTGTGATTATCAAAACGTAAAGATGTGGAAAAATATTATTAATGTTTTTAGGCATTATATTTAATCAACAGTAACAACTAGAGATACCCGAGTAGAAGTAGGATATAATAACTATGGACTTTATTACAAGGTTGCCAAGATTAAATAGTGGGTATGATACGAATTGTATAATTGTCAATAGACTAACTAAGGTATGCCCATTACAGGGTAGTACATGAAGATTTTAAAATGGGGAATTTGGCAAGACTTTACACTAATGAAATAGTTACAAGGCATGGAATGCATGTGTCGATCATCTCAGATCGTGGTGGAAGATTTACTTCGCGACTTTGGTATACATTGCGGAAGGCATTGAGAACATGGCTAAAACATGCGTACTACTTATCATCCTCAAACGGACGGACAAAGTGAGCGTACCATTCAGACTTTGAAGGATATTTTGAGAGCATGCGTGATTGATTTTTTGTGGTAATTAGGATACTCGTCCACCCTTAACTGAGTTTTCTATAATAATAGTTATCATTCGGGTGTTTGATGTGCTCTATTTAAAGCGTTGTATAGAAGGAAGTGTAGGTCACATGTTCTGTAGGCTGAAGTTGGAGAAAGTGGTTTGGTTAGGCCGAGTCGGTACAAGAGACAACCGACAAGGTAGTCTTGATCAAGGAGAAGCTCAAAGTGGCTAGAGATTGCCAAAAGAGCTATGTTAGCAATATGCGTAAACATTTAGAGTTGAATTTGGTGATAAAGTGATGTTGGAAGTGTCGTCTTGGAAAGATGTAGTGCATTTGGAAAAGAAAGAAATGTTAGCACCAATATATGTGGGATCATTAAAGGGATCTGTCCTATAGCCTATTGATTAAGATTGTCTCGATAATTTAGTAGCGTATTTGATGTGTTTCAAATTTAAAGAAGTATTTAGCGGATACAAATCTGCATGTGCATTTAGAAGAAATTAAGGTAGACAAAACTTATCGTTTTGTTCAAGAACATGTTGGGATTATCGATCGTGAGGTTAAAAGTTTGAAGCGTAGTAGGATTCCGATAGTTAAGTCCATTGGAACTTGAAGCGAGGTCATGAGGATTTCATAAAAACTAAGTATCCACACTTGCTCGTTGAGCAAGCTATCATTGGAAGTACTAAGTAAAGTTGGACACATAGGGTTATTGGCAGACTTTAGTACACCCTTGAATGTTTTGAGGTGGTTTGGTTAATGTTATATTTTGAATAAACTCGAAGTCGAGCCGATTCTTCAAAAACGTTGAGCTATGTAACAAGTCATAACTTAGTTCCAAGACAGTTCTTGTTTTATGAGTTGCGGGGTTAGGTTATGAATGACGTTGTTACACAACTTAAAGTTTTTGACGAGTTTCCTCGAAGGCGGGCGATGTTCATGTAGTTAGATGTTATTTTGGCTTAGAGTTGTATGCTGCTATTTGTACCCTTGTATGGGCAAGCGAAGTTGTAAGCAGTGGGTTTCTGATTGTGAAAGTTAGATGAGATTTAAAGCGTGGCCCTAACTTCACGTGGGAACGTGAGGACCATATGAAAGCTAAGTTTTCCCGATTGTTTGTTGATGATGATGTTGAACCTATTAGTTAAATCTCGGGATGATATTTCCCTAAGGAGGGGATACTGTGACAACTGTGCTTTTAGCAGGTTAGTCAAACCGTTAGTATTGACTTGAGTTTCATTATGTGTTTATGTGATCTTATGTGAGTTGGTTACAAATCCATTAAGCGTGATCGTCTCGTGGTGATAGAAATTATGGTTGGTATGGATATTTCATTATGTTCACATTTTAGTGACAATGAAAAATGATGGTAAATTTTATGTGTGTACGTATTTATATGTATATGTATTTACGTATTTAATTAATAAGTGTTCGTGAGAGTAGAAGATTAGTTTAGAAATTTAGTTAGGTGAATTTTAGTGGTAATAAGTAAAAAAAATGATTAGAAATGAAATTTATTTATAGTTATTTAAGTTAGTTTAATTTAAAAGGGTTTGCTAAAATAAATAAAGGTTTTTATAAAAAATGTCAAAATTAAGGGTTGAATGTGTAATTAATAATAATTAAATAAAAAAAATATAAATAACAAATATATATTAATAAATTTCAAAATTTATAAAAAAATAAAAATATATATATTTTAAGGGGGTGTTTATGGGCCGGTTATAAAGAAAGAAAAAAAAAGAAACACAATTTTAGTTTAAGTTGGATTCTAATTTGGTAATTATCTAAACCTCCTTCTTTGCACTATAAATACAAACCCACATCCCCATATATTTTTATATTCAGTCGAACAAAGCAGAAGAAAAAAAAGATTTTTTTTATTCAAAATCAATTTGGTGATTTAGGGTTTCAAGAATCAAGGATTAAGGTATGTTTATAAACTTTAATTGTTTTAATTTTCTTTTTAATTCATGTAACAATAAAGTGATGGATAAATTAGGGTTTCATAAAATCTATAAATTAATGATGTTAAACTTAATTAGAAGTGTTTAGGGTTTAATTAGGATCATATTGATGTATTCGGTTAGAGTTAGAACGCGATAAAATTGAATTTAGGGTTGAGCAGAATTTTGAGTCATCTTGTTCACATGTTATCTCATGATTTTCAACGAGATTTTTGATGAATCGTATGTGTATTGATAAGTTCAGCGAGTCTAGTTTCCAAAAAATACGGCCTCGAAAGTTTTTAAGGTCGGGAAGTCATTCAAATGTTGGTTACACTAAAAGTTATCAGAACAGTAAATACGGGTCAGATTTAGGTCATGTTTGTGAGGGTAAAACCTGTACTTAAAAGTGGAATTAAGCTTGGCCCTTCTACAGTAGTTAATTTCCATATGTCTATGGATAATCCTGTAAAAATTAGCCTTTGAAATCATGTCTAAGTATGGTAGTTAGAGTGATATATTTTGGTGTGCAATCAAATCCGAATTAGGACAGTTTTGAAGTTTGATTTTATTTGAGGTAGTTACACATCTATTATATTAAAAGATTGAGCCCCTAAATTTATTGGGCTGTATCTTTAAATGTTTTCAACTCAAAATCGACCTCCTTCATTCCTTACAGAATACACACAGCCATAGCAGTTACAAGGTTTATTATCCATTAAAAGCTACACAACCCCTTCATCATTCAACCTACGGTTCATCTTCATCTTCAACCATCAATTCGTCAACCCTATTTTTAAAAATAATCAAACATCCACCAAGATCGTCATAAGAAAACCCATCAAGCGATTCAAAAACCCACAACAATTTGATGCAAAAATCATTGATCGAACCGTGTTTATTCCAGGTGATTTTTCATGTTTATAGTTATCTTGGTTTTTCCTGATTAGTTCTTCATATATTTATGTCTTTTGCTTTTTCTTTTTGAATATAAGATGCAAATAATCGATGTCGTTGAATGGTTGTATCTCCCTCATCCTAAAACGTAACCCAATCTCAAGTTAAAAATGATAATTATGGGTTTCATGTTTAAGGTAGTTCTGATTTTGGGTTTGATGTTTATACCCTAACCCCGCACCTCCACCATGAATTTTTGGAGCAATGATTCAATTATATTTAAAGTAAGTAAATAATCTTTGTATTTCAATCGAACTATTTTGTTGCATTGAATCGGGGGACACGTTCCTTCCAACAAAGAAAAATTCTATAGTTGCATGACTGCTAGCATTATAAGTAGCCCAGCTTATTTGTCCTGCCTTGGTTTTGTTTTTTTTATAAATAATTCACAGTAATTGATTTAAATCTTGGATTGGTGTCGAAAACCTATGACTCTTACCAACGCAATGTGCTTTGATGTTTTTAAGCATCATTTTCAGGTGACTTTATGATGGTGTTGAAGTAAATAAAAGTGGCTAGAGAGACCAGTTGATTTTGTTTCGTATTTTGTTACATGAATTCTTGAATGTTTTTTTTAGGTTTGTGAGACATTGTCTTTGTATTGATGAGGCCCCTTTTTCATTAATACAAGATGACGTTCTTTTGTTTTCAGTATTGTCATGACACATTGTGTCTTTTATATTAGTTATGCATGTAGTGATTCTCTATTGTTGACACCATTGTGTTATGATGATATCCATGATGTTACGCCTCATGATTCCGCCTTGGCGAGGTGTGACAGATTGGTATCAAAGCCTTTGGTTATAGTGAGTAACTGGTTTGGAGCCTAGACTATAACCTACAGGAGTCCTTCAAATAGTTTGCACTTAGGTGCTTAAGTTTTATGTACTATCTACTATACTTTCTCACGCTATTCAAAGCTTATAATTTTTCTTATTATGTTCACCTACTATAATAATATATATATTTACTTTTTCATTATTAGGATCTAATAGTATATACCCTTCCTTATTATTTTAGTCATGTCTCTCTCTAACCAAAATAGAATCTATGTGTTTAGCTATCTAGGCGTTTTTGTATCCTTGCTTTCTTTGAGTTTTATTTCGACCTACGGGATACTCGATAGCTTATGCTTCAAAAGAGGAGCCAATTGAGGAGGAGCCTCTCGAGGAACCGAATCAGGAAGGTTAGTTAGTAGAGTCGGAGAAGGAGGCCGACTCAGATCCTTGTACGGATGCTCATAATTTAATAGGTTTTAAAAAGTTTTTAAGACATACTAGCAAGACTGGACCCGCAGAGTCGGGTGACTCTTGCGAAGGCAAAGTCAAACCTAAGCGAGGCCCAGCATAAGTTATTCTGTCTTTTACCTCATCACGATGCTATTGATTATTTCTTTCTGATATTTCGTATTTTAGAGGCACTGCGAGACTTTCGTTCCTTTATGTTGTTTCGATTTTATTTTTATATAAGTAAGTATTTCTTTGATGGAGCATCCTTTCTTGTTAATTGGAGGGTGTTTAAGATTATTCAATGTGTATAACTTGCGTTTATCATGAGAGGTTGTATCTTGGAAGTTAAGTATAAGTGTAAAGGATCAATTCTATTATGGTGGCCAACATAATTATAAAGGCATCACACACGTGGACTTGTGACCATAATTGCATTGATCAGTGTTTGTTTGTAAGCTGGTAGTGTAATATGTTGTGATATGTGTGATCAAGATAAGGATGGTTATATAGTTATGGAATCCCTCTTTTACCTATGCGTGACTAGTTAGGCTCAGTTGCATAGATAGTAAGTTTCCCTTCTATCTAGCGTTTGTGAATACCCTAGATACATGTTATTATTATTATTGCGATTATTGAGTTCGTTTGTTTGCTTAATTTTTTTCTCGGATATATATACCCCTCATTTTATCATTCCTTGTTCATACCATGTCGGTATGGATGATCTAACTTTTCTATCCGGTGTCTTGATGAATATGGTTTGATTCATCTGCTTCTTTAAATATTGGTACGTTTCATTGGTTCTTCATGGTAATTATTACTCGTATGAGTATCAAAATTTTCTTTTAAGCACTAATTGTTCCTAACATATTAGTGTGGATCATTACTTCGTTCTTTATATATCCTTTGGTTTTGGCAACATGCTGCGGCATGTTAGTACCGACGCTTTTCTATGGTTTTTTTCTCTATGATCGTAATTGAACCAGGGTGTATAATGGTAGGGGTCGCTTTTTTATCCGAATTTTTTTCTTCTCTTTTTTGCTTGTTTAATTTTTTTGTGATGTTTTTATATCGTGTTGATTTATTGGTGGGTTATAATATTGGGTTGTATCTTTTGTTTGCTTTTTGTTGATAGTTGTATTTTGTTTTTTTTTTATTGATATGCGCATTACGTATTATTCTGTGTTCTTTTATTTTTATGTTTATTTGTGAGGTATGGCATGTCGCTTCCTGTGGGATGAGTTTCTGACCATGATGGTATCATTGGTACTTTTTTCGCTTAAACAAGTAATATTTTTAGAGTCTTTCTACGGTATTTTCAACAACTCTCTTTTTGTATTACGATGTCCTTGGGTTTGAGTAACATATTTAATATTTAATTCGAATTATGAAAACCTTTTGAAGTATATCTTGATGTTTTGGGATAACTATATTGAAAGATTTTATGATTACAACACTCATTGGAATGTCTCTTTAAGAAAAAACTATGTTTACAAATAAATTTTAACAATATGATATTGGTTTGACTGAGCAAAACTATTTCTTTTAGATAATATTTATGAATAAGATATGATAATAATTTTTTTAAAGGCTTGTTTTTGATAAATTTTATAATTATAAAAAGGATGTTTAAAGTAATTTATATGGGAAGATGCGATACACTGTTAAATGACTGTCTCTGGATTTTATGACAACCATGATTAAAAATGAATTTTATAAAGATTATATTTACGACGATTTTTTAGGAGATTTTTATAATTAAAACGACTTTCTTTATTATTATAAAAAAATTTATTTTTATAAAAACATTATTAGTTGGTTCTTTCGAGTAAAGTCGGTTATTGGTATAAGAATCCTATCTTTTCATTTATCAATCTTGATACGTATTGTTATTTGTTATGCGTTTATTTTGTCGTGGTACGCTTGTTGATTCTTTCGTTTGTGTTTTCTATCGGTACATATATTCTATCCATTCTTTTGAGGATTCTTATAACATTTGATCCACATCTATTTCCATATGTGAAATCCTTTAGATGTTTCCTAGCCTTTGATTCGATTTTCGTTTGCTACCCTATTCGAAAGTTCGTAACCCTTAGGATTCGTTTGATATATGTTTTATTCAATCAAGTCACTCTCTGTAGGGAGCACCTGTGTTGTCAAGAAGAAGACGTTCATATAAATGTCCTAGACAATCGAGAGTGGACTAGCTGACCACCAAAATCTCCTCAGAAGATTGACGAGACTTGTTCAACCAGTTACAAGGTTCGCGTTAATTTCTCTAGGATAGATCTTCGAATCTGGTTATCATCAGTTAAGAGAGTGTATAAAGAAGATATTCCAAAGACTGTCTTTAGGACATGGTATGGATGTTTTGAGTTACGGTTATGCCTTTTGGATTAACCAATGCACCAGCGGTTTTTATGGACTTGAAGAACCGGGTGTGCAAGCCGTATTTATACAAGTTTTTCATTTTGTTTATCAATGACATCTTGATCTACTCGAAGTCTAAGGAGGATCACGAGGTTCATTTGAAGTTGGTGATGGAGCCGCTGAAGAAGGAAAAGTGTATAACCTAGTTTTTCTAAGGTATGAATTATGGCTAAAAGATGTGCATTTTATCAGACACGTGTTAACAACAATGATATTCCACATAGACTCTAAGTAAGTATTAGAAGCAATGAAAGTATTAAAAACGTAACCTAAGACGCCATCCGGGATACGATCATTCTTGGGATTGGCAGGTTACTACCGACGTTTCATAGTAAATTTTTCTAAGATTGCTAAACCCCTTACTTCACTGACTCAGAAGAATAAGAAGTAGGAGTGGGCCAAGGAACAAGAGGAAGCTTTTCAGATGTTGAAGATCAATTTGTGAAATGCAACAATATTGTCATGGCTTGATGGATCCAAAGAGTTTTGTAGTTTACTGCGAAGCGTAAAATCAAGATTAGTTGTGTTACTCATGCAAAAGGCAAGTAAAGAACGCGACATCAAAAAATGCTGTGTGGCCTGCCCAACTACTGGAAAGAACGAAGGGAGTAGTATTTATGATGGTTCCATTAATAGTGATGTAAGGACATTAATGAGGACGAGTTCATGCATCAATGTACTTTGATACATTCGAGCGGATAGACGTACTATGACCTTAGAGATATGTATGGTGGCCATGTATAGAGAAGGATATTGCTACCTATGTTAGCAATTGTTTGACTTGTTTAAAGGTGAATGCTGAAACATCAAAGACCTTCGGGTTTATTGTAACAACTAGAGATACCCTAGTAGAAGTAGGGTATAATAACTATGGACTTTCTTACAAGGTTGCCAAGATCAATTAGTGGGTATGATACGAATTGGGTAATAGTCGATCGACTGACTAAGGTATGCCCATTAAATGGTAGTACGTGAAGATTTTAAAATGGAGAATTTGGCGAGACTTTACACTAAGAGTATAACAGGCATGAAGTGCATGTGTCGATCATCTCAGATTGTGGTGGAAGATTTACTTCGAGGCTTTGGTAGACATTGCAGAAGGCATTGAGAACACGGCTAAAACATGCATATGACTTATCATCCTCAAACGGTTAGAAAAAGTAAGCGTAACATTCAGACTTTTAAGGATATGTTGAGAGAGCGCGTGATTGATTTTTTTTTGTGGTAATTAGGATACTCGTCTACCCTTAAATGAGTTTTCTATAATAATATTACGATACGGTATTTGCATGTACTCCATTTAAAGCTTATATGAAGGAAGTGAAGGTCACATTTCTGTAGGCTGAAGTTGGAGAAAGTGAATTTGATTTAGGCCTGAGGTTATACAAGAGACTACCGACCAGGTATCCGTGATCAGGAGAAGCTTCAAGCGGCTAGAGATGGCCAAAAGATGATGTTAGAATATGTGTAAACATTTAGAGTTGAAGTTTCGTGATAAAATATGTTGGAAGTGTCCGTCTTTGAAAGATTTAGGCATTTGAAAAGAAAGAATGTTGGCACCAATATAGTGAACCAATTAAGATCATTAAAGGGAACTGTCCTATGGCCTATTGATAAGATTGGTCTCATAATTTATAGCGTATTTGATGTATTTCAACTTAAAGAAGTATTTTAGCGAAGTGAACCAAATTGCATGTGCATTTAAAGAAATTAAAGGTAGACAAAACTGTTTGTATTTGTATGAAGACCTGATGGGGATATCGATCGTGAGGTTAAAAGTTTGAAGCGTAGTAGGATTCCGATAGTTAATTCCATTGGAACTCGAAGTGAGGTCATGAGGATTTCATAAAAATAAAGTATCCATACTTGCTTGTTGAGCAAGCTATCATTGGAAGTACTACTTAACGTTGGACACATAGGTTAGTTGGTGCAGACTTAGTGCACCCTTGAATTTCTGTAGGCGGTAGTTAATGTTATATTTTGAATAACCTCAAAGTCACTGATTTCTCAAAAACGTTGCTTTGTAACAACTCTAACTTAGTTTTCCAAGACATTCTTTGTTTGATGAGTTGCGGGGTTAGGTTATGAATGACGTTGTTACACAACTTAAGGTTTTGATGAGTTTCCTCGAAGACGGGCGATGTTCATGTAGTTAGATGTTATTTTGGCTTAGAGTTGTATGCTGCTATTTGTACCCTTGTATGGGCAAGCGAAGTTGTAAGCAGTGGGTTTTTGATCGTGAAAGTTAAATGTAAAGTTTCAAAGTGTGGCCCTAAGATTATGTGAGGCCTATGATGAAAAGCTAATATACCCGATTCTTATGTTGGATGAGGATGTTGAACCTATTAGTTAAATCTCGGGACGAGATTTCCCTAAGGAGGGGATACTGTGACAACTGTGCTTTGAGCAGGTTAGTCAACGTTAGTATTGATTTAAGTTTCATTATGTGTTTATGTGATTCTACGTGAGTTGTTATCAACTGTGAGCCGTGATCGTCTCATGGGGATAGAGAGTTAGTGGTTGCTATGGATATTTCATATTTCGACATTTTAGTGACAATGAAAATGATGGTAAAATTTTATGAGTGACGTATTTTATATATTAGAGTCTAACGTATTTTAGATAATAGAATATCGGGAGATCAAAAATTTGGTTTAAAAATTTAGTTAATGAATTTTAGTATAGAAGTTGGAAAAATAAAGTATGAATGAATTTATTTTAGTTATGTTAAAACTAGTTTTTATTTAGAAGGAGGTCTAAATAAATAAAGGTTTTATAAAAATAACAAAATTAAAGGGTTTTTGTGTAAATAATAATAAAAAAATAAAAATAAAGGGATGTTTGTTCGGCCAGATATGAGAGAAAAAGGGGGAAGGATAAACTAATTTTAGTAAAAGTAGGATTCTAATTTGCTAATTATCTAAATCTCTTTTCCTTCACTATAAATACAAACCCATAACCCCTATTTTTTTTAAAACCGGACGAACCAAGAGCAGAGAAAAAAAGATTTTTTTTATTCAAGATCAATTTGGTGATTTAAGGGTTCAAGAATTAAGGATAAAGGTATGTTTAAAAACTTTAATTGTTTTAATTTTCTTTTTAATTCATTTAACAATAAAGTGATGGATAAATTAGGGTATCATAAAATCTGTAAATTAGTGATGTTAAACTTAATTAGAAGTGTTTAGGGTTTAATTAGAATCATATTCATGTATTCGGTTAGAGTTAGAACGCGATAAAATGAATTTGTGGTGAGCAGAAATTTTTAAGTCATCTTGTTCGAATGTTATCTCATGATTGGTAACGAGATTTTTGATGAATCTTATGTCTATTGATAAGTTCAGCGAGTCTAGTTTCCAGAAAATCCAGCCTCGAAAGTTTTTAAGGTCGGGAAGTCATTCAAATGTTGGTTACACTAAAAGTTGTCAGATCAGTAAATACGGGTCAGATTTAGGTCATGTTTGTGAGGGTAAAACCTATACTTAAAAGTGTAATTAAGCTTAGCCCTTCTACAGTAGTTAAGTTCCATATGTCTATGGATAATCCTGTAAAAATTAGCCTCTGAAAGCATGTCTAAGTATGGTAGTTAGAGTGATATATTTTGGTGTGCAATCAGATCTGAATTAGGACAGTAAGGCATAGTTTCTGTATTCAGTAGTTAAAAGCTTATTTTCTAGCTTATTCTGTTGATAAAATTAGCAAGTGCCTTTATTAAAGTTGTAGAGTATAAGCTCCTTAATAACTTTGTAGTTTTAAGGTTTTGCTGAATTTCATTTTTTAGATAAGCCAAAATAAGCCATATCGTAGGGTCTAATTTGTACTTTTCCCATAGTTCAGGGTTACCCGTTTATATTAGAGTGAAAATTCTAGTTAGTTTGCCCGCCTACCCTTGACTTTCCTTTATTACACTTTCTACCCTGTCTTTTTAGGAATAATAAAATAGAATTAATATTTTTGATTTTAGTTTAATAAAAATTAGGGTTTAGTTTTAATTGATAAAATTAGGTCTCAATTAGTTTATAAAAATTGGGGCTTTTTGTTCCATTTGATTTATGCACCTTTTAAGTAGTTAAAATTCATTTTTCCTTATTTTTCCAATTAAGCTTGTATTTTCTAGGAATTTAAATAGGTTTTAAGTAATAACTTTTTCTTAGAAAAATCATATAAAATAGAAAAATAGTTGAAAAATTCTAATTCTTTTTCCTAAAATTTTCTTTTTAAATTTGTGATTTTTAGGCATTAAATTTGTTATTAGAAGTGCTTTAGATTTTAAATTCTCGTTTTAGCTCACGTTTTTAATTCACATTTGTTAATTTTTTGTGCTAGTTAATTGATTTTAGTTTCTTTAATCGTTTCTATAGTTTAATTGTGCTATTAAATTTGTAGTATAATTCAAAAGCCAAAAATCTTTTAACCATTCTTAACTCGAATCCGAATTATCACCAAATCTCAATTCACGACTTCTTCGAGGAATTTACGACCCGTGTATTAATTACTTTCCTAAGTGATTAATTACTTACGGTATCTTGGTTAGTGAAAGTTTGCACTATAGAGATATATACTATACTTATCACACGAAACCAACCATTAGGCTGCATTGGAAGTTCCCAGTTGGTTTCATTTTGTATTTTGTTGTATGAATTCTTGAATGATTTTATTAGGTTTGTGAGATATTGTCTTTGTATTGATGAGACCCCTTTTTCATTAATACAAGATGTCGTTATTTTGTTTTTGGTATTGTCATGATACATCGTGTCTTTTATATTAGTTATGCATGTAGTGATTCTCTATTGTTAACACCATTGTGTTGTGATGATATCCATGATATTACGCCTCGTTTTTCCGCCTTGGCGGGGTGTGACAGATTGGTATCAGAGCCTTTGGTTATAGAGAAGTAGGTGGTTGAACCTAGACTATAACCTAGGAGTCCTTCATACAGTTGCATTTTAGGGCTTAAGTGTTTATGTACGAATCTACTATACTTTCTCGCTATTCAAAAGCTTTAATTTTTCTTAATTTGTCTACTACTATATAATATATATATACTTTTTCGTTATTGGGATCTAATAGTATATACCATTCGTTATTATTTTAGTCATGTCTCTCTCTAACCGTAATAGAATCTATGTGTTTAGCTATCTAGGCGTTTTTGTATTCTTGATTTCTTTGAGTTTTATTTCGACCTACGGGCTACTCGATAGCTTATGATTCTAAAGAGGAGCCAATTAAGGAGGAGCCTCTCGAGGATCCGAATGAGGAAGGTTAGTTAGAAGAGTCGGAGAAGGAGGCCGACTCAGATCTCTTGTCGGATGCTTGTAGCAGGCCTAGACCCGCGGAGTCGGGTGACTCTTGCGAAGGCAAAGTCAAACCCAAGCGAGGCCCAACATAAGTTTATTCTGTATTTTACCTCGTCACGATGCTATTGATTATTTCTTTCGGATATTTCGTATTTTGAAGGCGTTGTGAGACTTTCGTTCCTTTATGTCGTTTCAATTTTATTTTTATATAAGTAAGTATTTCTTTGATGGAGCATCCTTTTCTGTGTTATATTGGAGTGGTTTAAGATGTTCAATGTGGTATATGTGCTTATATGTGTGTTATCATTGAGAGGTGTAGTCTTGGAAGTAAGTATACGTATGAAAGGATGCAATTATAATTATGGTGGCCAACATAATTATAAAGACATCACACACATAGACTTGTGACCATGATTGCGTTGATCGGTGTTTGCTTGTTAGTTGGTAGTGTAAGATGTTATATTATATGCGGTTGTGTTATGAATAGTTATGAAGTTAGTAAGTTTCCCCTCCTATCTACCGCTTGCGGATACCCCGGATACCCGTTATTGCTATTATTACGATTATGGAGTGTGTTCGTCTGCTCGATTATTTGTTCAGATATATATAACCCTCATTTTAGCATCCCTTGTTTGTACCATGACGTTATGGATGATCTAACTTTTCTATTCGGCGTCTTGATAAATATTGGTTGTTCGAATCTGCTTCTTTGGATATTGGTACATTTCATTAGTTCTTTCGTGGTACTAACTACTCGTATGAGTATCAAAATTTTCTTTTAATCACTAATTGTTCCTAACATATTAGTGCGGATCATTACTTCGTTCTTTATATATCCTTTAGTTTTGGCAACATGCTGCGACATGTTAGTACCGACGCTTTTCTATGGTTTTTCTCTTGATCGTAAGTACGGATTAGTCTTTACGTTCTTCTTTTGGTTCGTAATGTCTTCGTATGAAATTCTCTTAAGCATGTTCGCTTCACTGTTATTCTGACCATATGGTTCATGGTACTTTCTTTCGCTTTCAAGCAATAAAATTTTGTTAGTCTTTACGGTATTTTACAATCTCTTTTGGTATTACGATGTCCTTGTTTGAGTAACATATTTTATATTAATGTCGAATTATGAAAACCTTTTGAAGTATATCTTGATGGTGTTTGGGGAAAACTATATTGAAATGATTTTATGAATACAACACTTTTGTGGAAATGTCTCTTTTAAGAAAAACTATGTTTACAATAAATTTTGAAACAATATGATAATTGGTTGACTGACAAAATAATTTTCTTTTAGATAATATTTATGAATAAGATATGATAATAATTTTTTTTAAAGACTGGTTTTTGATAAATTTTATAATTATAAAAAAAAGATGTTTAAAGTAATTTATATGGGTAAGATGCGATACACTGTTAAATGACTGTCTCTGGATTTTATAACAACCATGATTAAAATGAATTTTATAAAGATTATATTTAAGACGATTTTTTAGGTGATTTTTATAATTAAAACGACTTTCTTTATTATTATAAATTGATTTTTATAAAAACATTATTTAGTTGGTTCTTTCGAGTGAAGTCGGTTATTGGTATAAGAATCCTATCTTTTCATTTATCAATCTTGATATGTATTGTTATTCGTTATGTGTTTATTTTGTCGTGGTACGCTTGTTGATTCTTTCGTTTGCGTTTTCTATCGGTACATTTATTCTATCCTTCCTTTTAAGGATTCTTATGACATTTGATCCGCATCTATTTCCATATGTGAAATCCCTTAAATGTTTTCTAGCCTTTGATTCGATATTCGTTTGGTACCCTATACGATAGTTCGTAACCTTTAGGATTCGTTTGATGTACGTTTTAGTTGATCAAGCCACTCTCTGTGGGGAGCACCTGTGTTGTTCAAGAAGAAGGAAAAGTTGTTTGCCTAGTTTTCTAAGTATGAATTCTGGCTACAAGAAGCGCGTTTTCACAGACACGTGGTTAACAGCAATGATATTCACGTAGACTCTAGTAAGATAGAAGCACTGAAGAATCAAAAGGTACCTAAGACGCCATCCGAGATATGATTATTCTTAGGATTGGCAGGTTACTATCGACGTTTCATCGCGAATTCTTCTAAGGTTGCTAAACCCTTTGCTTCACTAACGCAGAAGATTCAGAAGTATGAGTGGGTCAAGGAACAAGATGAGGCTTTTTAGATGTTGAAGGACAATTTATGTGACACACCAATATTGTCATAGCCTGATGGATCCAAAGAGTTTGTAGTTTACTGCGACGCGTCGAATCAAGGATTAGGTTGTGTACTCATGCAAAGAGGCAAGGTAGAGAACGCGACAGCAAAAATGCCGTGTGGCCTGGACCAACTAATGGAAAGGAAGGAAGGTGGAGGTATGTATTTATTATGGGTTTCATTAATAGGTGATGTAAGGACATTAATGATAGACGAGGCTCATGCATCAATGCACTTGGTACATTCGGGAGCGGATAAGCATACTATGGACCTTAGAGATATGTATGGTGGGCCATGTATGAAAAAGGCGGTTATTGCTACCTTAATGTTAGAATGTTTGACTTTTTTACAAGGTGAATGTTGAAAAACTTCAAAGGACCTTCTGGGTTTTTATTGTAATTAACTAGGAGATACCAATGGGAAGTCAAGGATATAATAGCTATAGATATTTATTACAAGGTTTCCAAGATCAAGTAGTGGGGGGTATGGTTACGAATTGGAATAGTCGATAGACTGACTACGGTATGCCTCCTTACCTGGTAGTACGTGTGATTTTAAAATGGGAGAATTTGGCGTGACCCTTTACACTAATGAGATTGTTACAAGGCATGGAGTGATGTGTTCGATATCTGAATCGTGGGTGGGAAGATTTACTTCGCGGCTTTGGTAGACATTGCAGAAGGCATTGAGAACACGGCTAAAACATGCGTACGACTTATCATCCTCAAACGGACGGACAAAGTGAGCGTACCATTCAGACTTTGAAGGATATGTTGAGAGCTTATCATTTGGGTGTTTGATGTGCTCTATTTGAAGCGTTGTATGGAAGGAAGTGTAGGTCACATGTTCTTTGGGCTGAAATTGGAGAAATTCGGTCGATTGAATCAGAATTGATACAAGAGGCAACAAATAAGGTAGTCTTGATCAAGGAGAAGCTCAAAGCGGCAAGAGATTGTCAAAAGAGCTATGTTGGCAATATGCGTAAACATTTAGAGTTGAAGTTGGTGATAAAGTGATGTTGGAAGTGTCGTCTTGGAAAGATGTAGTGCATTTTGGAAAGAAAGAAATGTTAGCACCGAGAGATGTAGGGCCATTTGAGATCATTAAAGGGATCGGTCCTATGGACTATTGATTAAGATTGTCTCAATAATTTAGTAGCGTATTTGATGTGTTTCAAATTTAAAGTAGTATTGGACGGATGCAAATCTGCATATGCATTTAGAAGAAATTAAGGTATACAAAACTCTTCGTTTTGCTGAAGAACCTGTTGAGATTATCGATCATGAGGTTAAAAGTTTGAAGCGTAGTAGGATTCCGATAGTTAAGTCCATTGGAACTCGAAGCAAGGTCATGAGGATTTCATAAAAACTAAGTATCCACATTTGCTCGTTGAGCAAGCTATCATTGGAAGTATTAATTAAAGTTGGGTACATAGGAATATGGGTAGACCTTAGTGAACCCTTAAATGTTCTTATGTGTTAGGTTATGTTATATTTTGAATAAAACTTCGAAGTCGAGCAGATTCGTTAAAAACGTGAGCTTTGTAACAACTCATAATCGTTCCAGACAGTTCTTGTTTGATGGAGTTGCGTGGGTAATAGGTCCTTTGAATGCGGTTTTGTTACACAAACGTAAGGTTTATTTTTGACGATGTTTCCTCGAGATGGGGCGATGTATCTTGTTGTTGGATGTTACATTTGCTTAGAGTCGTTATGCTGCTATTTGTATCTTTGTATGGGCAAGCGAAGTTGTAAGCAGTGGGTTTTTGATCGTGAAAGTTAGATGAGATTCAAAGCGTGGCCCTAAGTTCATGTGGGAACGTAAGGACCATATGAAAGCTAGGTATTCCCATTTGTTTGTTGCTATTGTTAATGAATCTAGTGGTTAAATCTCGGGACGAGATTTCCCTAAGGAGAGGATACTATGACAACTGCGTTTTGAGCAGGTTAGTCAACCGTTAGCATTGACTTGAGTTATGTGTTTATGTGATCTTATGTGAATTGGTTACAAATCCATTGAGCGTGATCGACTCATGGTGATTGAAGTTATGGTTGCTATGGATATTCATTATGTTCACATTTTAGTGACAATGAAAATGATGGTAAATTTTATGTGTGTACGTATTTATATGTATATGTATTTACGTATTTAATTAATAGGTGTTCGTGAGAGTAGAAGATTAGTTTAGAAATTTAGTTAGGTGAATTTTAGTGGTAATAAGTAAAAAAAATGATTAGAAATGAAATTTATTTATAGTTATTTAAGTTAGTTTAATTTAAAAGGGTTTGCTAAAATAAATAAAGGTTTTTATAAAAATATCAAAATTAAGGGTTGAATGTGTAATTAAGAATAATTAAATAAAAAAAATATAAATAACAAATATATATTAATAAATTTCGAAATTATAAAAAATAAAAATAAAAAATATTTTAAGGGGGTGTTTATGGGCCGGTTATAAAAGAAAGAAAAAAAAGAAACACAATTTTAGTCTAAGTGGGATTCTAATTTGGTAATTATCTAAACCTCCTTCTTTGCACTATAAATACAAACCCACATCCCCATATTTTTTATATTCAGTCGAACCCAAGAGCAGAAGAAAAAAAAGATTTTTTTTATTCAAGATCAATTTGGTGATTTAAGGTTTCAAGAATTAAGGATCAAGGTATGTTTAAAAACTCTAATTGTTTTAGTTTTCTTTAAAACATGTAACAATTATTGATGGAATGGATTAGGGTTTATATAAGATTTGTAAAATTAAGGTTTTGATCTTTAAAAATCGTTTTTGGGATGATTAGTGGTGTTAAGCATGTGTAATTAGGGTTTTTAGGGTTTGTAAATTCGGAATTAAAAGCTGGCAGTTTTGAAAGGTCATCTTGTAAGTGTCATAACTTGGTCATACGGATAGCTTTTATTGATTTTCTTGAGCCTAAAATTATCTACAGAGAGTCTAGTTTTCAAAAAGTCTGGCCCCGAAAGGTTTTGAGGTCGGGAGGTCAGTCAAATTGATTTTACAAGATTCGTTGTCGAAACAGTAATTTCGGGTCAGGTTCTGAGTTTTGTTTATGAGGTCAAAAACCATATCAAAACTTTGTTTTAATAAACGAAACTCATACTGTAGTAAGTTCATGATGTAAATGAATTTCTAAAATTTTTGTAGATTTTTCTCAAGTGTCTAAATGGGTCTGGTCAAGTCAAACTTTTGAGTGGTTCGATCAGATCCGAATCTGAGTACTTTGCAAAAATGAATTTTTATAAAATAGTTTCACTTAGTATTATGTTTTCTAAAAAATCACAGTAGCTCACAACTTATTGAGGAGCTAGGGAATGTAAGGAGAATCATCAATTAGATGTTTTAGTATTTTATTTGTGGTCATAAAGTGACTACAAAATTCAGCCAGAAACTGTAAAAGTGAAGTTAATGAATAAAGACTATATAGAGTATGAAAATGATTTGGGAGATGCATATAAAGGATCATAAACTTAGTGTTAGGTTTAGAAGTCCATCATATGATTGTTACATTGGCTTGGGCATTTGCCTAACCGAGTGTAACTTGTGTTTTGTTGTGTTAGATTATGTGCAAGATCTTGTCAAGTAAGCTGAGCACCAGGTGAGTTTCATAGTCCCATTTTTACTATGTTTTCTTGAGATGGAAATGATGCAAAAATATGTTTTGATTGCTGTGATTATGTGGTTCAAGTTACTCATGGACTTTTAAGTTGCTATTATATGTTATGTGCTGCATGTGTATGTTGTTGCATTGTTCTTCGCCTACTTTATGGGCAAGAGGTTTCATCTACTTTGTGTGGGTATGAACTTATGTGTGCTACGGTACCAAGAGTCTGGAATTGGGGATTTCGTTCCTCTCCATGACTGTTTTTGTTGCATTGGATCGGGGGACACGTTCCGTCCCAATTGTGATTCTTAGTTTCATGAATGCTAGCATGTATAATAGTCAGCTTAATTGTCCTACCATGTTTTGTTTTTTTATAATCACAGTAATTAATTTATTAAAGCTTGATTTGGTGTCGTAAAACCTATGACTCTCACCAACCATTGTGTTGACGTTTTAAGCATCGTTTTTAGGTGAGCGTTATGATGGTGTTGAAGTTAATAAAAGTGGCTAGAGAGACCATTAGGATGGCATTGGAAGTTCTCATTTGATTGTCGTCTAGTATTTGTTTGCATGAATTCTTGAATGTTATTAGTTTTTGTAGGTTTGCGAGACATTGTCTTTGTATTGATGATACCCCTTTTTCATTAATACAAGATGCCGTTCTTTTGTTTTCGGTATTGTCATGACACATCGTGTCTTTTATATTTAGTTATGCATGTAGTTATTCTCTATTGTTGACACCATTATGTTGAGATGATATCCATGATGTTACGCCTCGTGTTTTCGCCTTGGCGGGGTGTGATAGTGTGTATTGCGTGCGATGTTTGGATTCGTTTCTATGTTTTTTTGATGTAGTTTGGTTAAATTTTTGCCGACTGACGTCACATTTTAGGCTCCGTAAGATATTTAGACACGTTTGTCTCATTTGTTTCTGTAAATAAGCTGGTTAGATTCGAAGGAGTGGTGATTGTTTGGTTGTTTGAGTGGTTCAGAGATGAAGATACAAGTCAGATTCCTATATCATTGACTAACGCATGGTATTTAGGTATTATTCTGACATTGTATATTATTGGATTCATGTATTTGTATTTGTATTTGTGTTAGTTTAAGTTTTATCATAAATATGATATGCATTTATAAGTTTGTATGGATGATATATTTCGGTGCCTTATATTTGAAGCTTGATATGTGGATATAACTTCCGATTTATAAGTTGTGTATAAGGTGAGCTACGAACTTTTGATTTCTTAATTGTTGCATGATTTCTTAGGCTGCGTATAAGTTATGGTTATGGTTGCTAAGTTAATAAGTGCCGTTAATTTATAAAGGAAACTAATTTTTTGATTTAAAACTAGTTGCTTTTAAATGTATTTAGTGCTGCATAATTTTATAGCGCCGCATACCGTGTTTCTCTGTGGAGTAATGATGTTTCGATTTATTTTTATCTTTTTGGGCTATGTAAAATAGTAGGATGGCTGACTATGGGATTCTCTAAGCTTAGCAACCACAATTATTCAAGTCAAAATGATAAGTTTATGTGACTTGTAGTTATATGATTTGTGGGCAATGTGTATGACTTATGTTCATGATTGTTTGGATGTTTGAGTGGTTCAGATATGAAGATACAAGTCTGATTCCTATCTCATTGGCTAACATATGGTATTAAGGTATTATTTCGACTTTGTATGTTTTTGTTGGATTCATGTATTTGTATTTGTGTTTGTGTTAGTTTAAATTTTATGATAAGTATGATATGTATTTGTAGGTTTGTAATGCTGCTATATTTTGATGTCTCATATTTGAAGCTTGATATGTTAATGTAACTTCTGATTTTATAAGTTGTGTATAAGGTGAGGTAAGAACTTTTGATTTCTTAATTGTTGCACGATTTCATAGGCTGCGTATAAGTTATGGTTATGATTACTAAGTTAATAAGTGCCGTTAATTAATAAAGGAAACTGATCCGATTTAAAAATGGTTGTATTTAAATTTATTTAGTGCTGCATAATTTTATAGTGCCACATACCGTATTTTTTAGGGAGTATTGATGTTTCAATTTATTTCTATCTTTTTGGGTTGTGTAAAATTGTAGGATGGCTGACTTCGAGATTCTCTAAGCTTAGCAACCACAATTATTCAAGTCAAAATGATAACTTTATGTGACATGTAGTTATATGATTTGTGGGCAATGTGTATGACCTACGTTCATGAATGCTGAAGTGCTACTGAATTTGTGTGTTTGGAGCGTGATCATACCTTTTTGGCATGTGTAAAATAGTAGGATCTTTGAGTTTGATATTTTTTCGCCTTAGAAACCATTATTATTGCAGTCAAAATGATAAGTTTTTGCAATTTGTGATCATATGATTTTTGTGCGCTATGCATAAGTTGTCGTCATGATTGCAGAAGTTGTGCAAATTGTATATTTTGGGTGCATAATGATCTTCTGATTTACTTTTATCTCTTTGGCTTGTGTAAAAGATTGGGATGTTTGAGTTTGCTATTTTCTTGGCTTGGTCATATGATTTTTTGTAATGTGCGTGATCCGCTATTATAATTGCTTATTTTTTAAGCTTTTGGGGTTATAAATACTTTGCTATGAGGTTTTTTGCTCTATGGGTTTTTGATGAGGTGTCATTTTATACACTATTTCGGGGTCATTTAACCCCATAGATCATGCAAATATGCCCAGATTACGTGCTTAATCATTTGTTTTCAGGTTTTTAGCACTTGGATGACATTTGGAGGAAATACACGTGACTTGAGCTCATTTGGAGAAGAAACAGACAAGATAACGGACCTACACCAAATCTCTTGAAGATGTATGCATACAGCGCATGGAGACGGCGTCGCAGGCATAAAGCGACGCCGTCGCAATCTATCTGGTGACAGCGTCAGAAATCTAGCGACGGCGTCAGGACGTGGCAGACTTAAAGAGGATCTAGAATCATCCACGTGGTGACGGCGTCAGGACTTCAAAGCGACGCCGTCACAACGATTTTTCTATATATATTAAACCGAAATTAGGGTTTTAAGTGTGTAACTTTGTATAATTTTAGGGAGACGAACCCTAGTTATTCTAGCAGCTTTTAAGGTCGTTTTTAGGGCCTCAAAACCCTATTGTAACTACTTTCAATCTGTGTTTTAATCAAGTAAGATTGTTTATCATTAATCATTCAATATGTCTATGTGTTGTTTGATTGATTTATGTTCTTACTTTATCTTTAACATGCTAGGCTAAACCCTCCCTTGTATTTACTTATGATTACATGAAACTTAGGTTGTAGATCCTTTTGATGTTGCATCTTGTTGATGGATGTGCGCGTTAGGCTCTAGAAAACTAGCCATAAGATATTAAATTAGCATAGATGTCTAGGGAAACGCGAGTAGTGTAGAAAGGATACCATCGGTAACAGTCTTCATACTACCTTACCCCTAATATGGTTGATCCCTCTTAAGATATTTCACATGCATTTAATATACTTGATGCGGGTCCGAACACACTCTATATATAATATAATATATAAGTATATAAGGAAAGTAACAATTATAGTATAGATAGTATTTTCCGTCGGATTTAAGAAACAAACTTTTAACCAAAGTTGTCTCAAAAACCTCCCGGGTCGTTTTCCCTCGACGAAGTGTGAATTGAAAATCGGTTAAGTCCGTGATCGCGCGTTTTGAATGGTTTAAAATGATTTTGATTTGTTTTCCTAAATCCTACTGACATATGAAAAAGAAAATAAAAACATAAAACGAGCAAAGCAAATAAAAAACATTAAAACATGTAAAGCATTAAACAAAAATAAGTATTTAAAACGAGACAAATAAGCAAGCATAAAAAATTCAATTTTAAAATTGCAAACTTCTAAAAATAAATCCTACATTAAAAGAAATTATATATTTTTTATTATTATTATTATTATTATATTTTTTTTATTTTAATTTTTAAAAACTTAAATCTAAATAAATGTCGCAAATTAATAATCTCTAATCATATTTTAAATCCGTACTAATTTCTAAACACTAAATGAGCAAATAAATCAACTAACTAAATATGGCAAACATTAAAACATAAAAAGATAAAAATAAGTCTACACTAAGCATGACAAAATTCAAATAGGCAAACATATTATAAAACGATAAAATAAATCTACACTAATTAGTTGAAAAAGGATTAGAAAATAGAACTAAATTGAAGAACCGTAATTAAACGATAACCACCCGATTTATTTAGCTAAAACAAATAATAAAATTCGGTCTAGCTAAATAAACCCTTAAGCTTCACGCCTCTTGAGTTGACCGGTACCAAAAGTCAACACAAAATAAATGAAATTGTTAACAGTTAACAAAGTTTTAACAATTACTAAATATTCAACATTACTTGGTCCAACAGTGAATGAACCAAATGCAATCCCAAATTCTAAATCAAGACATGGCCTAGCAAAGCAAAAACTACTTGTGGCCCAATGTTTTATACACCAAACGCAACAGAGAGTTGAAAAGGATTTTTAGAAAACAAACTTTTTCACAAGAATAAAAAAAAATCTGATAACCCAAAATTATTAAGCACACTCTAATAAGTAAACACAAAGATATGAGCCAATTTTCACGAGACAAATAAGCATTATTTACTACACAATAAGTAATCCTATTAAGCTAAGAGCAATTAGACATATGAGATAAGCAAATTCTCCTTATGAAAATAAGCACAGAAAACATGAAAAAATAGAATTAAACTAACACAATTAAAAGCTAAATGAGATCTAAAACTACTTAATAAGTCGAACCGAAAATGAAATAGGCACTGAGTCCTAAATTCTTAAGCAAACGAAATAGTAACCTAGAAAATGGTAAATAACTTAAAAGAAAGCTTCTTTGTAATGATTCTTTAACACTCGAATAAGTAATAAGCAAGCGAAGATTTGAACTACATACTATAAAAGCTCATTTTAAAAACCCAACTAAAGCTATTTAAAAGCTAATTTTATCAGAAAAGATGACTTCTATTTAAACTAAAACTAGATAAGCACATCAATAAGCTATTTTCGAGCTTATTTTAGCTTATTATTAAAAAGTACTTTAAAAACAAATGAAATTGAATCGAATGAGCTTTGATGGCTTATAGGAGTCATTTTCTTAGCATTTAAGAACTTTTGATAATAATAAGTTGCGAGAAGAAGCACGAAAAATCATCTTATTGAATAAGCTAGCAACAAGAAATAGAAACGAATGATTTAAGCACCAAATAAGAAAACCGAGATCTTTAATCAACTTCAAACTATCTTTAATACATCATTACATTAAGCTTGCGAAATAAGAAAGGTACAATAAGCAGAAAAAATAAAATAAGCGGTTACAAAATTAAAATAAGCTAAAAATCTAAAAATCTAAACTAAGAAAAAAATATAAAGACTAGCCCCAAAGTGAGGGGGTGGCGTTTTTATTTATATGGGGTGAGAAGGGGTGATGTTGTAAATTGACCCCAATCATTAGCTCATAATTCCTCCAATCATTAGCCTTCTCTCGAGCTCACACGGATCCACATCCAAGTAAATTTTAATCCAGCCATTAGCTTTGTGACACGTGCCCTATCCAATTGCTTAATAAAAACGCATGCACTGTGTCCGTTTGATCATATAGTGTGAAAAGTGAAATGAATTTGAGAGTATAACTTTTTTGTGCCTTGGCCATGATGACCCATTTCCAATTTGCTTTAAAACCTCACAAGTTGTGCTTAGTCACGTGAGAGAACTTTTGAATTAATTTGGTCACCATGGCCGAGAGACGTCATGCTCACCTCTTTTCATTTCAAAGCAAATTAATTTAGTTTGGGCTAACTTGCAAATGGGCTGGCCCGAGCCTATAAAAATCGGGTTAAGAGCCGCCCCAATAAAATCCGAAGGCACCGTTGGACTCGTTTTCTCGCACTCTTTCCGATCTCGTGCTCGGTTTTTTTCGGTTTTGTCTTTATTTTTTTATCCTTTTCTTGATATCCGTACCTGCACATACACAAACACAAAAACAAGAATATATTTGCCATTTTTTCTTGTAGTGTGCTCCAGGAATCTTTAGGATTAATCCTGTTAAAGCTTCTAGGGTAGACAACTTTGTGCCTAACAAATATGTAAATGCAAGCGTTAGGACAAAACCGATCACTGTTTCACAACCTCGTGTCATCATTAAGAAAGATGTAAATTCTAACAGAAATGGTTTCTCTTCTAAAGACGTTGAAAGCACTACTAGGATCAGGAGACCACAACCTAGGAACAACCCTAAGAATGATAAGGCCCTTGCTAAGTATAAAAGTAGTTGCCTCTCGTGTAATTTAGAGAAAATAAAAGAAAACCATAGGAATTTATAGTCTTCTTCGAATCAGAAACATAAGTCATCTGAATGTAAAAACATTAAGCTTGCTATTCGGAATGCTAAATCTGAAGTTGTTTGTGCTATGTGTAAGAAATGTTTAATTACTGCTAATCATGATGTCTGTGTGCATAATTATGTGAACGACATGAATTCTCGAGCTCTCAATAAGAATGCAAATGTTTCAAATGTTGAAAATTAAAAGAAACATAAGCCAAAAGTCAGGAAACCTAAAAAGGTAGGGTCCAAAGAAAGACTTGCTTCACCTAAGCCTAGTACACCTAGATCTTACCTTAGGTGGTCACCAACTGGAAGAATGTTTGACCTTAAAGGAAAAATAATTGCAACCAGTGAATCTGTGTGTCAATCTGACTGCTCTAAAGGTGATAATGCATGTACTTCTAACCCTCAGGAACCTATCTGCAAAAGGTTTCCAAATTCAACTTTCTCTATGACAGGTTGTCAAAATTGGTTTGATACTCTGCTAATTCCCTTGCTTTCTGAGTATAAATCGAAGGACAAAGAAACTCATGGAGACAATGAATGTGACAATTGATGTGCTTTCAGCAATGGCTTGTAATCAAATGTCAGATTGCAACCCGTTCTTCAGATAAAAGGAAAATGTATGTGTCAGTGCGTTTATCCTTAACAACGAAAAGAGAAATCTTTTCGGTCTTGAGCTACTTTCGAAACATTCAATGTTTGTTAGCTCAAGTCAATGGCTTAGCGAATTAAGATCGGCACTTTAACAAGTCACATAGACTGGCAACAATCCCAACTCTAATAAATCGAATTCGGCATAATGGATAAGCCTACATAAGACTAGCAACAAACTCGATTTAAATATGTTAAGGAAAAAGCTAAGGTATAAAACCGGTCGGGTCAAAATTTATTTCTCGTTCTCACCTTTATTTATGTTACAACACTTATTTCATCACTTTATTCTAACATTTATCATTTTTTTTATGCACAAAAATTTTAAAATTTTGCTATTTTTCACACAAATCACATATTTTTGGTGGAAAAATGGGTTACGTGAGAACAACGGCTGCAGGTATAATCAAAGCGCTAGATCCCCCCATACTAAAACTACACATTGTCCTCAATGTGAGACTGTCACCCCCATACTAATTTCAAGGCATAATTCAAGTATAAAGGGTTCTCTACGCAAATCTAAAGCCATTTATAAAGTATGCTAAAGATAAACGATAATCGATAAGATTAGGATATTGGATTCCCCAAATGAAGCTGAGGATATGAAGCTCGAATGTATGAATGGACAAAACCATGAGCACGAGAGTCTTCAAAATCCGGGTATCCTAGACATAAAACCACAAAACACAAAACACAAAAAAGGAAAAAAGCGGGCCCTCTCACATTAATTGTTAGAAAATATAAAAGAAGATAGAAACGCTTGTTTTTGTTAACCGAGTCACGAGCTTGACTCGACCCCGAATTAAGTTGTCCATGGGGAAGCAAATGGAAAATAAAATCTCAATCGGGCTTTGGTTAATGTTTGGATAAACATTAAAGTACATGAAAGTTTCATCCCGATGAGATGCCATCGGCTCTAAGTGAAGATACCGGGATCAAAAATGGTGTCTTCACTCCCGGTGGAGAGAAGTAAAGGAGAATCCACAGGGTAGTGAGAAACGGGAGAAAAGTCCGAATGACAGATGTGAAGGAATCGTCATCTTCAACATCTTAAGAAACATCAATCTTACCTCCCCCTGGGTCAAAATTACTTTCAATACCCGGTGGTATCGAGTCTTCCGGAACAAGAAATGTATCAACTTCTTCAATAACAACGTTGGTCAACTCACCCTGATCGGGCTCAATCTCAAAAAGAAACGAATCATACTCGGGAAGAGAGTTATTAGCATGAGTAGTGGTACTGCCACTTCTCGTCTCTTCCGTATCATCGCTAAAAGGCTCGAATTCGGGTAAAGAATTATCCGAATAAGAGAGAGAAGTATCAGACTTCTCAAAGAACGAATCACTATCCGTGACAGGAATAGGAAATGAAGAAGGAGACTTGAGCACACGATCAGGAGTAGGGTTGTTTTTCAAAGATTCGATATTAGTAATAAGACGACTGATGTTTAATAATTTCTCACGAAGAATAACGTCTTGGATTTGAAGAATATCTTCTAAGTCAAACTCTTTCTCTTCTTGATCAACATCATTCACCTCCTCTAAGCTAACGTACTCGATGTCCTCAAAATCATCGTCATCACTCGAAGTACCATCATCGTTGGAATCGGATAAAATCTCAGAATGATCGTTCAAAGCATCAAAAGTGGAAGGATCTTCACAAACGGGCACATCACACGTATCTTCGGAAATACCCTCGAACTCACTTGGGATTGGGACAAGGTTCTCAACACTAGGAATAGTGTCAAGATGCTCGTCCCCCATACTTAGAGAGTTATCGGGCTCCTCGATCGGTAAGTCGGGTGTGATTGCTTTAGGCTTGCTATATATAATAGTATACTCATCATCGTCATTACCATAGAAAATAGTAGGACGATTCCAGCTTGGACAATTAATATATTTTGATAGCTCTTCACTAATATTTCGCACATCTTCAAGGAGTTTACTCATTAATTCTTGAATATCCTCTTGTCGGTATTGCTTGTCCGTCAAAGCATGCTTAATTTCACCAAATCTTATTTTACCGGGGTACTCATTCCCTTTTACCCAAAAAAATTCACCAAATCTCTCCCAAGCTATCAATATAACCTTTGGTGTTACTCCAAAAGGTATACGACTAAACTTCCTCAAGAAGAAAGGTGCACACGTCCTTCAAAAAGTTGTCTCTAGCTTCTTCATCGTCAATCATAGAA